>JAIEZT010000138.1:0-38579 GCA_019594935.1 Periophthalmus modestus | reverse complement strand
AATAATGGCGGCTATGCACTGTTCCGTTACCAAGGTCCATGCCAGGATTAAGCTGTCAGTCACTGTAATAGCAGACTGAATTGTGTAAACATGAGCTTTAAAATAATCCACCTCTCTGCATGAGTGTAGCTCGTGTTTAGAAAAGCCATGCATTTATAGACTCCTCGTTGTGTTGTGTCTCTGAAGGCTTACAAAGTTCTCGTATAGACTCTGAAACAGCACAAGAATAATGGTCTTACCAACGATTACATCAACCAGACAAACGCACCAGCAAAGTCCAAAGGCGCTGCAGACGGAGAGGAGATTGGAGCAGACTGGAGCTGTGTAGCAACTGATAACTGTAATTGATAGAAAATCTGAGTTTGGAAATGATTGAGATAGTTGGAAGTAAAGTTCAAGCATTATTTGGCAGATTACTTGTTTATGTAACGCGGCGTTAAGCTAAAACTAATGTTGAAAAGGTGGAATGTATATATAAATGGACGTAGCTAACCTGCTAGCTGCGTCCCAAATAGGAAGTAAGCATGGACGCACTTCCAGCTCCATCGACTCTGGCTCCAATTCACTTTTTATTGAAAAGCTGTCACCCCTCTCCCTGTAACAGCTGCTATCAGCCTCGTCATTTTGGTCTTAAAATGTTTGTATTAACCTACTTTAAATTATCCTGGTGTTTTTATTTCGCTATTTTGCCAGTAACTCAAGATATAAACATTAATAACAGACAAATCAGGTGTCTTCTTTCAACAAGGTCGCTCCCGGTCGGAATTCCAAATATGGTATTCGCCCCATAACTGCTAGTCATTTGACTGGGGTTAAACGCTATGGGTGACATCACACTCTGTTAGTCCATAGAAACTCATCTAAGACATGAATCGCTGTTAGTCTGGGGTGATTTCGGGTGAATCAAACTTCAAAATATTGATTTAACAACATAAAGGAAATCCATGACTAATTATCAAGGATGAACCTTCTGGAAATGTCATACTTTTTCATTAGTGTTGAGGCTTTAAGTAAAACCAGGGAGTCTTTGAATAATCCATAACCAAACATAGAATTCATTTTCATAAAAATATATGAAGAACTGAACACAAATACTGCTTTTCATTTGATCACGGGTTCTGTGGTAAAGTATGTTGGGACTGTTACTTCACCATGCATTTTAAATTAAATATGTCCTATCAGTGGACTTTACTATATGCACATTTTGATAAGACACTGTATTATTATTATTATCATTATTACTATTATCATTATTTCTGCAGTTTGGTCACATTTTTGTAAAGAGCTTTTCCACCTTCAAGGCTCAACGGACTTTACATCAAGGAACCACTCATCCATTCACACACACATTCATACACCAGTGTACACAAACACTGGGAGAGATTTAGAGTCTTACCCAGGGCCGGCCCCAGCTTTCAGGGGGCCCTAAGCAGAATGTGTCTCTGGACCCCTTGGCAGTGACTGTACCCGGGCTGAGCTATTGGTGATTCAGATTTGACAACATTATGACCCTGCTCTCATCACCTTGTCCAATTGTGTTTCTATTTATATGACCAAAAGACTGAATGTTTTAATCAAACTTGTAAACCCACGATTCAAAAGTACCCCGGCTGCCTCAGAGCACCTTGGGGGTGTAAACACATGGCTGCCCATACTTATATGCCTGGTTCAAAGCAGATATTTTGCCACTATATATATTAAAATAATAAATAAGTAATCTTTATAGAGGGATATTTAGGCTCCTGTAAACACCCAAGCTCTGTTTCCAGTATAACTTTACATATTATATTATTTTAAATACAAAATGTATGGACTCTTGGGGGCCCTCTGGTGGCCTTGGGGCCCTAAGCAGAGCTGCTTAGTCTGTTTATAGGCTGGGCCGGCCGGCCCTGGCCTTGACAACAGCATTAAATCTGTGGGAGCTGGAATCACACCTGCCATCCTGTGGGTCAATGGATCTGCTACTGTCTCGCTAATTTTTTTTCTTTATTCATTTAATTTTATGCAATTTATAATAATCAAAACACTATTGAGTTTTTGAATTGATGAAGCATTAATCTTTCTGATATAACTTGATACTACTTCTATATAGCCATAGTCTATAGCACTATAGGGCTGTAGGACACTAGTTTACATGCCCTTCCTGCTGCACATATTGTTAATGGAGTTGACAGAGTGTTTGTCCACCGACCACAAGATCGGTCAGATCCGCTGGGTTCCACATTTTGGCGGTGCGATTCCAGCTCCCACAGATGAATACTGTCATTGTGTCCTTGGGCAAGACACTTAACCCACCATCGCCCTCACTGTCTGTGTACACTGGTGTATGAATGTGTGTGTGAATGGGTGAGTGGGTCCGTCATGTAAAGCACTTTGAGCCTTGAAGGTGGAAAAGCGCTGTATAAAAACATGACCATTTACCATTTTGCCAGTGTCTTGCCAAAGGACACAAAAACAGTCAGCGCTTTTAAATTACTTTTCACTGGTTCCAAGTTAAATGGGTTTAACTAGATATCAATGCTTACAAACCACGTAATATGCAAATTGTGTAAGATTACAGTTAACTTCAAGTGTAAACTCATCTTCAGATAAAACTGGCAGAAAACAGGTTACAAACTCACCAAGGCATCGCCCAGTGTCCATTTTCTTGTCGTTTTTCACGTTCAAATGAATTCCAATTAGCATAGCGAGAATCTTAAGATAGATTTGCTCTGATCTTGACGGATAAGACGCCAAGCTGTTTTTGTTTTCGCTAGCTAACATTATCTCCAGCAGATGTTAACATTTTTTCAACTTCCAAAAAATAAAAACGGGAGAAAAAAAAATCGGTTGAAAAACAACAGCAGACAGACAATCAATACTATATGATATGGCCATGAGCGGTAATGCTGACATTCAAAACAGCTTTTGGAGACTTGTAAAGAATGGGAGGCCCTGGGCTGTCTGCTGTCAAGTATTCTATATGACAGTTTTACCGCGTTTACAAGCAGCCAGCACAGCAGACTAATGTGTTGTCATAGCGAGGAGTACTCAAAACTGCATAAGTGAAAAAAGTACAGCCACAACATTTAAAATACAAAACAAACATTAAAACTGTTTGGATCTGAAACTTCCAAACCTGAAAAGAAATGATTTTTTTTTTTTTTTTTTTTTTTTTTGGAAGATATCTGGTATTTTCACATGGGATATAATATAATTTTTTTTTTTTTTTTTTTTGAAGGAGAGAGGACATATGGGCACCAGAGAAAAAAGCGGCTAAATGGGATAATAATTCATACTTGGGAATCAAAGCACAACTTTTTACACTGTTCAGATAGCATTAACTGTTATATAGAAATCCCATGACACTACAAGGGCAAGTTACAGGTCACGTCTATGGAGAGGCGAGCCTGCTCAGTAAGAGGTTATTTTCAGCAATGACAACAAAGAGGCAAGTTTTGTTTGGAAAGACAATCCATCTTTGAACAGGAATAGGGCTGTAGACATCATATATCTCCTATTTACAACTCCATCCTCAGACCTAAGCCAAAACAAGGAGAACAATAGTGCGAAACAGTGTGAGAGGACCATTAGGGGCCTGAATGATTATACTAAATATGACTAAGGCACAATTCGTACTAGATTCGTTTAATAGATCTAGTCAACAGACACTGTAACGAAGAGGTGGGTTAGCTTCAGCGTAGTTAGCTTCTCCCTTCAGACAGATATAAGGCAGTGTCCACAGGTAATCTGAACAGAACTGGAGAACAAAAGGGCTACTGTAGGCTGTAACTTACGCTAAAACAAGAGCCAAACAGTGAAGTCTCCAAAACAGACCAGTAACTGACCTCGAACCTTCTCATCAACTTGTCGGCATAGCAACCACGTGACACACTGACGCAACAAAAGGTGTCAATTCTGAGCTATACACAAAATATCGCTACATTACTCATCAATACGATCCGTTTAATGCCATACTATGTAACATTCCAGGCCAAGTAATGACATCGTTCTGGCAGACCCCCCATCTGAAAAGTTACACAATGCAACTTTAAAGCTGACACTACAACTTTTAAAATTCCTGTCAGGCTACGATAGATTAGCATCCAGCGGCCAAGTAATAAACACAGTGAAATTCCCCATCACTTTGTATGCTACACTGTGGTTGCACTTGTATCTACACTTTTCTGCTTGGACCCACAGAGGTTTAGACGCACGACGGCTCCACTGATGACCTGATTAGTGCATTAATCAAACCCTTGTGACGCGTTCCGTTCACACAAATGACGCAGTGAAGACGGAGTCCCCCCGCATCACTCAGAGCGGCCATATTGGATTTCACACACAATCACACAGGTCTTTTGTCACTAGCACTGCTGTGTTCAAGAGCATGACAGGTAATATATAAACACGTTATATGTATGTATGAGGCTTGATATTGCCTCTTACAAGACTGAGAGCCTGAGAATCAAATGGGATTGAATTAGAACAGAGTAAAAAAAAAATATAATGTATATATAAAAAATAATAATATAATAAAAAAATAAAAATAATACAAATAAAATAAAAATAAAATAAAATAAAGAAAAATAAATAAATAAAAATTTTAATTAAATTAAATTTAAATTTAATTAAATTGTGTAGAATGGCAGCCTTGTTCTCCCAGTCTACCCCAGGGCAGCTGCGGCTACAATAGTGTTCACTACTGATTGTGAATGAATGAATAATGCAATGTAAATCACTTTGGGTGTCTTGAAAGGCGTTCTACAAATCAAATTCATTATTATATTGATTTAAACCTACTACCTCCTTTCACTGTTTGAAAATGAGGTTCCCCTTCATCAGCTATCCTCCAGTAGAAATGTGTGTTTCAGTGTATGGTATGTGTGACTGCAGATCTGTCAAAGCTAGCTCTAATGCTACACAAAGCGCACATGAAGCAGATTGCTTTAAAGCCAAGCCCCTTGTAGACTGTGCGACGGTGCCATGGGCGATTCCAAACCCTCCAAAAGAGATAATGTGATGCCCCCGGGGGTACCCTGAGGTCCCAAATACACTATACTAGACAAAGAGAAGACATTTACGGGAGCTACAGACACACTGGATTACACAGAATACTACTGGAAATGTACTGAAATCTGCCCAAAGTCGTTGATAAAATGTGAAAATATAGCCGGTGTCAGCGTGCATTATGTTACAACACAGGATTTCAGGTGCGAGAATTTAATGATGCCAGCCTGATGAAGGGAAGGAGTTATTGTGGTTGGTATTGACAGGTTGGTTTGTAGTTCGAATCCCACTCTCGAATCCAAAAAAATTAATAAAAAAAAACAAACAATAATAATAAAAAATGAATATAATAATAATAATAATAATAATAATAATAATAATAACAATAATAATAATAACAATAATAATAATAATAATAATTAATGTGCATATAGTAAAGTCCACTGATTAGAAATATTTAATTAAAAAATGCATGGGCACGAGTGGCTCCTTGATGTAAAGCGCTTTTACCATTCATAAGGAAAAACATAACTTTTTGCTAATGTCTTTTAAATATATATATATATGTCCTACTCCCTCTTGACTAGTATTAAGGTAAGAGTCCCCAGATAAATAAGTAAATTTTGCTTTATGTGCTTTTGGACTCAGTGTTGCATTTTTTTCCTATTTAGCAGTTTCTTAAATTATACTGTGTAAATGAGTTTGCTATGAATATGCATGCATACTTCCAAATGCTTAAAAAAGCTTAATCTGGCAACCGAAAAATCCTTAGAATTAAATAAAGGCAAAAATAATCTTTCAAACTGTTCTTTTTGACAGCTGTACTCAAAGCGCTTTACATCAAAGAACCACTCACACATTCATACACCAGTGCACACAGACACTGGGGGCGAGGCGGGTTAAGTGTCTGGCCCGAGGACGTGACAACAGCATTCATCTGTGGGAGCTGGAATCGCACCTCCAACCTGTGGATCAGTGGATCTGACCGCTCGACCAAAGATGTTTACGTCGAGAGCGGGATTCGAACCACCAACCTTCGAACCAACTGAGCTACTGTGGCCCTGTAGTGTTGGTAGAGAATAGTTGAATAGTTTAAAATTGTATTTAGTTTGTAAAGTGTTATGTTACATGGCCCAATCAGAGTACTGCATTTTGAATATTTGCATTATATATTTAAAAATGCTGCTCTGGATTAAAAAACGGCTTTGTTTGTCTCAACATCTGCTATGCAACTATTCATCGCTAATCAGAGAAGGAAAAACTGCACATGCACTCACCACAAGATCAGTGGTTTCAATTTATTTCTCACTAATACTGCAGAGTTTGAAGCTTAAAATGCATGACAGCAACGTAATCCTTCCTTGAATACCACCAAATTAAACAATAATTGCATCAGGATACAGTCAAAATGAGAATACTGTCTTAAAAAGCTAAAAAACAGAACTAGTTCATTTTAAATACTTTGCAGTGGTCCAAAGTTACTCCTTACTTCTCTTATGCAGTCAGAGCATCCTAATTATTCACCGTAATGAGTTTATAAGCTCTTTTCACAACTATCAGAGACTAAACAGCAACTAGCATGCTAACACACACTTACTATGAGACAATGATTAAATGCAGTGGACTTATTTTGACTTGAATGTGCATTTTTGGTGCGTGTATTTAGTAACTTCCCAACAATACATGGCCGGTCTATGAACCGCCAACACAAAGAGTTTCTGTGTGACATATTTCAGAACCAAACAAAACCTTTATTCTGTTTGTGAAAATAAACATTTGGAGTGTTTTGACAGAGTCCTGCGGTCGGTTATAACCTTGTAACTTCACAGCTCTGAGTTGGACAATGTAAACAGCCTGCGAGTGTCTTTTGATTAGCAGCTGAGGCGCTAAGATGCAAACAGGGCGTTTAGCAAGGTCAACGCTTTCCAATGGATATACACAAGTAATGCAAGGTCATACTTCAGTTTTATATTTTTGTATCCAGGGAAAGAGCTGGTGCAAAGAGTCATGTAGGATAAAAAACATGTGTTTGATCCATAGACTGTATAAAGAAGTGGACTAAGTGAGTGTCAAATGAAGCTCATCAAGATTAGCAGGTATAGGGGCCAAGTTGGAGCCGATTTCCATATTGGGAACTTTGACTGTGAGTATCATAGCAACCAAAGAGCCAATCAGGAGTGAGGCTGCTGAAATCGTTAAATTTTAATTTTAAAATTGCTGCTCGCTAGTGAGATGTGCAGCTATCCATAGGGGGCGCCGACAGCATGCAGCGCTTTGTTGTGATGTTTACGCCGATGTCACTTCGCAATGGGCACTGAAGTTTTCTAACACGGAAGTCAGCGGATTTTTAATTTTTAATTTTTTTTTATATTACAGTGGTCCCTCGCTATATTGCAGTTCACCTTTCGTGGTCTCACTGTTTTGTGGAATTTTTTTGTGCAATTTTACATCATATGAGCGTGCATTGTGTTCTGCGTCCTGATTGGCTGAGGGACTGTAGACCATTGTCCATCAGTCTCCTCCGTGTCTCCTGTGCAGTACAGAATGTGTTCAGACAAATTTGCATAAATGTTCAATCGCAGTGTGACTCTGAAGTGCTGTATGTTTGCAAGTTTTCTCCCGGACAAAAACTCACAATGTCGATGAAACGTTCTGCAGCGACAAATTTCAGAAACGCTTTGGATTCACAAGTGTTTCTGTGCACGGAGAGACGCCTTTGGGGATACCACTGGAGCAGAGGCACGAGAACAACACATTTAAAGCGATCATCGAGGAAGAGAGAGATAATATACGAAGGTTTGAGCTTTGAGAGTGTCTAAACAAGAGAGAAATGTGAGAAGATGTTAATGCCTGTGTGAGAAAAGTGTATAAAGTGTGTGGTGAGGGGTTTTACAGCCTTAAAACATATATAATAATTGTAAAAAATAAAGATGACTACTTCACGGATTTCTCCAATTGCGGGTGGTTTTTAGAACGTCACCCCCTTGATAAACGAGGGACCAATGCACATTATTTTAGATGAATATTGTGATTTAAAATACCCAAACTACAACATAACGATCCACTGTGTCATAATTTATAACTATATCGCAGACACAAGTACAATATGTCTTCTTTAACACGGGTTGACAAAAATCATCTCTCGTGACTGTGTGGTACATGTAGTGTAGTTCCTCATCTGTCCAGCAGTGGTGTAAGGTTGTAGTCATCCGGACACTGTTGAAAAGTGAAATCAAGACGTTACGACTCCCATCATGAAGTCGTTTTCAATCAGATGTCATTAGTGGTTTAAGGAATAATTTGCTTTCTGTTTACAGCAGGATCCTCAAACTCCGGTTGAGACCAAGCCAATCAAATGCTAATCATGTACCTGATTTTTACAGTTTTAAAAACATGGAAAACAGAACAAGCTAATTTAAACAGTTTGGTCCAAAGTTATTCCACACTTACTTTTTGCATTTTGAGTATCGTAATTATTCACCCTGATGAGTTACTAAGCACTTTCCAGAACTTTGAGACCACAACTGAGTTTTACCATCACAGTAAACACAACTCACACAACTAGCATGCTAACACGCACTTCCTGATTATAAAACAGCACAACCCACACAACTAGCATGCTAACACGCACTTCCTGATTATGAGACAGCACAACTCATATAATTAGCATGCTAAAACACACTTCCCCGATTATGAACCAACACAATTGTCACAACTAGCATGCAAACACGCACGTCCCAATTATGAGACAACACAACTCGCGCAACTAGCATGCTAACACACTTCCCGATATGACACAACACAACTCACACAACTAGTATGTTAACAGGACACATTTTGTGATTATGACACAACACAACTAACATGCTAACACAATGCAATTCCTGATTATGAGACAACACCACTAGCATGCTAACACACACTTCCCAATTATGAGACAACGCATCTCTCGCAACTAGAATGCTACCATGCACTTCCCGGTTATGAAACAACACAACTCACGCAACTAGCATGCTAATACAATGCACTTCCTGATTATGAGACAATAAAACACTTTATAATTAGATGCAGACACACATATTTTTCCCACAAAAATAAATCTGTAATGCAGCAAGACACATTTTGCTCATATCCATAGAAAAAAACGATAACCATAATGAGGCCAACATGCCTGTGCAGTTTCAGGTATAAACTCGTCCTTTAGGGCACAAAGGTTACACACTGTGCCATTATCTTCTGTGTAAACATGTAGACAGAAATAATATCTGGTGGCCAAGTGTGAAACCATGGGCCTGTGTGTTCCCTTTAAGTTGAGGCTGATCTCACTCGGCTCTGTGCTCTCCAGCTGTGATTAAACATGGCTCTCATCTAACCCCCTTCGGGTGCTGTCCTCATGCGTTTCTCTTCTTTCAGAATTAAATCTTCAAAGACAAGCAACAGAAGGCCTTTTTCATCTTTTATATATGGAGTCATACTTCCAGGACAAAGTTTCTGTCGTAATTAAATGAACGCAGCCTTGTTCTAGCGATCAGAGAATTTAAGGAAGGAGAAGACATCAACCAGTTTAATCGTTCTGGGGACAGTTGCCTTTTTCATAACTCAATATGTGTTTTTCAGTAGTTGTAATCTTTTCAGAATTATTAGCTTCAAACAAACAAGGGACTAAACCACATGACTTTGTTCTACAGTGTATTCTTTTCTTGCATAACTCCAAATGAAAGACTAACTATAATGAAATATCGTTACATTTAGTATTAATGCAGAGCTGGAAGAAGTACTCAGTTTTGTTACTTAAGTAAAAGTACAGATACTAGTAACATAGCAACCAAAGAGCCAATCTGGAGCTAGGCTACTGAAGGTAACGCCTCTTCCCGCCCACACCACTGGTTTAGCAGCGAGTGCTTAGCAACGCTGTCAATCAAAACCTTTGCTAATGCTAGTGGGAGCAACCTCGGGGAAAGAAGGTGCGTGATTTGTCTGTTATTAATGTTCATATCTTGAATTATGAACACAAAATCGGAATAAAAATACCAGGATCACATAGAACGGGTTAATATGAACATTTTAAGACCAAAATGACGAGCTTGAGAGCAGCAGTTACAGAGAAAGGGGCCTCAGTTTTTCAATAGAAAGTGAATTGGTCGATGAAGCCGGAAGTGCGCCCATGCTCACTTCCTATTTGGAACGCAGCGGTGAACAGGTTAGCTATGTCCATTAATGTATAAAGTCTATGTTTGAAACACAGTGAGCTAGCTAGCATGCTGATGTGCATAGAGCCTACTGTGTAATGTTCAGCAGTTTCCATGGTGACACGATGCACACATAGCTAGATACGTTTTTTTTAAGGTGAAAACAGTTGGTGGGCAAACACATTGTGCGCTCTCTTTTCTGGTATTAGCATTTCACATTTTCACTCATCATTCTCAGTGCATTAGATCAACATAAAGTACAATTGTCACCATTTCTTTATTCTGTAATAGTTAAGTTTAAAGATGCATACGGAACATTTCTATTGGGGAGTAGTAGGGACCAAAATCTGTATTTCACAATTTTTTCGGTTGGGATTACAGATTTATAAACAAATATGGACAACTGCAGAAAGGACAGGACATGGAGCGAGATTTGGGAATGAATTGTACATTTGTTTTGCATAGGGCAAATTTGTATGACCAACAATTTCTTCACCAACTACAGCCCTCGAGGGAACTCAACCTGCTTGTTTTACTAGAAAAGTTATAGAGTGCGACTTTAAAAAAACAGACAAAACAATATTACATCATTATGCAAACTCGAGCATCTGTACTGGCACCTGCATAAAGTATGAACAGTGATAAGTGACAAGTGCTGTTTCGTACAATCACTGTCTCAGGTTTAGTCATTACAAAAGTGTCTGTGTCTCGGTATCAAACAGGCGCAAACCAAGCATGGAAAAGGCTCGGAACAGCATCAGAACATGCTCAGGATGCACTTGGAACAGCCTCAGTACATGACCAGAACAGCCTCGGAACACACTCAGAACAGCTTTGGAACAGAACTGGAAGAACCTCAGAACACGCTCAGAACAGCCTCAGAACAGGCTCGGGGTATGCTTGGACCAAGCTCAGAACAGCATCAGAACACACTCAGAACAGCCTTGGAACAGAACTGGAACAGGCTCAGAACATCTTCAAAACAGCTTCGGAGGAGGCTCAGAACAACCTCGGAATAAGCTCGGAATAGCGTCAGAACACGCTTAGAACAGCCTCAGAACAGCCTCAGAACAGAATGGGAACATGCTCAGACCACGCTCAGAACAGGCTCAGGATGCACTCAGAACAACCTCAGTACATGCCCAGAACAGCCTCGGAGCAGGCTCGGAATAGCGTCAGAACACGCTCAGAACAGTCTTGGAACAGAACTGGAATAGGCTCAGAACATGCCCAGAACAGCCTCAAAACAGCTTCGGAACATGGTCAGAACAGCCTCGGAATAAGCTCGGAATAGCGTCAGAACACGCTTAGCCTCATGCTTCAGAACAGAATGGGAACATGCTCAGACCATGCTCAGAACACACTCAGAACACACTCAGAACAGGCTCAGAACACGTGCAGAATATGCGCAGAACAGCGTCAGAACAGCCTTGGAATAAGCTTGGAACAGCATCAGAACAGCCTCAGAACAGGCTCACAGTGGGTGGATCACATGACCTCGCTCCTCTATGTTGGGCTCCAGCAGCAGGTAGAGCCCGGGCCCTGCAGGTTCACTCTGTGTAGGTTAAGCAGTGCAGGCGTCTCAATAAATCCGACTAAACAGGAGCATATGGCCAGGCTCAGGTGGCCACTGGCAAAACAATAGCGAGGGGAAGTAAAAAGCGAATTTGTACAAAGTAATACCACATGTTTGAGGTGGAAAACATTTATAAAAATACACAAAGGAAAACATTGCCTGGATCTTCAATACTTTCCTAAGATGCGAGTGTGGTGAGGGTGAGATGAGCGTGATTGACAGGTGAATGTATGGTCCATCCCTGAATGTCACAAATCTGATTGCACGAGCAAAAGGCCGCGGGGACTGGACTGACATCGCTCTGTATAAAACACACAGAGATATCAGTCTGGATTTGGGAGGTAATTGTACTTCTATAAATGTAAGAAAAAAAATACGTTTTCCATGTCATCTTTATACAGAAAAATGGCCGACATTGCACTCAATTAGGCCACATAAATCAGAATAATCGTCAGAGGCAGATGTAAAATCCTTGGATCATTTTGTTGACGTATTAGACACCAAACTTGTTCCTGGGGGGATTTAGGTTAGAGTAAAAACATCATTTGTTGTTAAAGTTGAACAATTTACATTTAGATCTGAAACGTTTTTCCCTTTAGTGCAGTTCAATAAATGTAAGAAAAAATATGACATCTTTTGCGTAATGTTTTAATCTGGAAATCAGGCGATTGTGCAGAAAAATGGCCGACGTCGTGCTCATTTACGGAAACATAAATCTGAGGAATCGTCAGAGCAGGTGTAAAGTGTTGGGTTCATTTTGTTGACATATTACATACAAAGCGTATTCGATATAAAACTATTTTGGTTTTCCTACAGGGACTTTAAGAGGGTCTTGTTTTCTGTATTATATTTCTGGATCATTCTGGAAAAAAAACTGAAAAAGCCATACGAATGCAGATTGCATACTGTTTTAGGGAGTTCCAAAATGCAACACTGCCTAGTTTTGAAAAGCTCTTAATGTCCTGTATAAATCAATATAAATCTATGGACACTGGATGGAAGTTGATGCAGTGACAAAATATAACATCTAACTATTGGCATAACTACTTCCTGTCCAATTGTATCTCTGTGGGTTTTTGCCCAGTCACCACAGACTGTATAAAGAAGTGGACTAAGTGAGTGTGACGTCACCCACAGGGTTCAGCTCCAGTCAAATGAAGATCATCGAGGCTAGAGCTGTTACAGGGACGAATTTGGAGCCGAGTTCTATATTTGGAACTCCGACCGCGAGTATCATAGCAACCAAAGAGCCACTCCAGAGTGAGGCTGTTGAAGGTAACGCCCCTTCCCATCCGCACCACTGGTTAAGCAGGGAGCAGCCGATTAGCAACGCTGTCAATCAAACCTGTTGCTAAGGCTAGCCGGAGCAAACTCTGGAAAGAAGGCGCCCGATTTGTCTGTTATTAATGTTCATATCTTGATTTATGTACACAATAGTGAAATGCAAATGCAAGGATCATGTTGAGTGGGTTAATATGTGACAATTTTTCAATGTAAGGTGAATTGGAGCCAGAGTCGATGGAGCCAGAGCGCGCCTATGCTCACTTCCTATTTGGAACGTGGCGGCTAGTGCATTAGCTATGTCGATTTATATATAAAGTCTATGACAAAGATCAGTCAGTGGACAGGGAGCTGCGGGGTGAATGTCACTCATAACATGTTAAACACTACACAAATAAAATGAATACTTCACCAGAGGACACTTCTGTGTTTAGAAAGAGGCATGCTTGTCTCTCAAAGCGAATGCCAATGCTAACTTTGAGGCATAATAAATATTAAATCACATATATAACACATAAAGAAAAAAACTCATCTTTATTTGAATTAATTTGAATTTTAATAGGTTGTTTATTTCATGTTTTCTCATTTTAATAAGTTAGCTTTGAGACACCGTGTGCTAGCTAGCATGCTACAGTGAACAGAGCCTATTTGTGGCTAAAGAATACAGCTTCATTAGTACTAGCTTGACTTTTTGGTTTCTATTTTTTATACTAAACATGTTTTTTTAGCAAAGGAAAGAAAAGTAAGACACAAATACATTCCGGTTACTGATAGAACCACTGCACCTCAGGCCAGATCAAATAATAATGAACAAATTATAAACTATTTAAAAGCAACATCTCTATTTATTTGCATTACCGTGTGCGTGCAGTGTGCTGTGTTCACTGAACCCTGGGACATGGTAATTTCAGCACTGCTCTGATGCCTTCGGGTCATATCTGCACATTTCATGGAGAAAATCTGATGTTGAACCATTTAAAACAAGCGCCCCTGTGGGAATGACTTACACTTTTATAAACTGAGCTGTGTGAATGAGGAAGATACAACTATTTTCTTCATTGTCTGGATTGGACAGTTTAGTGAAGTGTGAACATGATCAAATTACTATTGTATGTTTTTATTTATTTATGTATTTATTCATGTACAGTTGTCCCTCACTATATCGCGGTTCACCTTTCGCGGCAGTTTCGCTGATTTTTTGTGTGCAAATTTGCCTGTTTTTTTTTTTTTTTTTTTTTTTTTTTTTTTTTTTTTTTTTTTTTTTTTTTTTTTTACATCATATGAACGTGCATTGTGTTCCGCGTCCTGATTGGTTGAGGGACTGTAGACCATCGTGTTCTGCGTCCTGATTGGTTGACGGACTGTAGACCATTGTGTTCTGCGTCCTGATTGGTTGACGGACTGTAGATCATTGTGTTCTGCGTCCTGATTGGCTGAGGGACTGTAGACCATTGTGTTCTGTGTCCTGATTGGCTGACGGACTGTAGATCATTGTGTTCTGCGTCTGATTGGCTGAGGGACTGTAGACCATTGTCCATCAGTCTCCTCCGTGTCCTGTACAGTACAGAATGTGTCCAGACAAATTTACATAAATGTTCGATCGCAGTGTGACTCTGAAGTGCTGTATGTTTGCAAGTTTTCTCCCCGACAAAACCCACAATGTCGATGAAACGTTCTGCACCGACAATACACCAACTTTGAGAGTGTTTAAACAATAGAGAAATGTGAGAAAATGTTAATGCCTGTCTGACAAAAATGTGTATAAAGTGTGTGAAGAAATACCCCCAGTTTTTGGATTATTTCGGATTAGTTACAATTCATCTTATTTTACTTCATTCAAACTGTTAAACAGATCACAGTTCTTCTATAAGACCAGCTTTACTGAATCTAATGTTGCCAAGGATACAGTCACATTGGTCTAGTTTAGGGTTAAAGGCACAATATGTAACTTATTTATTTATTTATTTATTCATTTATTCATTCATTCATTTTTTACTATTTGTGATTTTTGGCATTTCTTTTAAAAAGTATTGTAAAAGCCAAAAGTAAAATCTGTCAACTGGACAAAATTGTCTTTCACTATGGATCAGACTTGGACGATTGACGGATTACACAGACATCTACATTTTCATTCATTCCAGTATCTTACCCCGCTCAGATTCCCTAACCCCACCCGTGGTCCCTGCCCTAGACTGGAGACCTGGAAAGCAGCGGTTGGGACAGCGCCATCTCTTATGGGGAGGAAATAGCCATGGGTGGTGCACAAATCTCCAGCAGACGACACCTAGGTAATAGGCCCAAGTGCGTCTGGGGCCAAACAGCTCAGGAACTCATTTTGTCTGTCTGATGTGATGGATTCTGTGTGGAGAGGGGCCATAAAGTATGTCCGCCCTGACAGGGTTTACACAGAGCGCGCAGGGCAGGGGGCAGCCGGTAAAGACACGCTACCAGAATGTACTGTTCATCTCAACTGTCTATTTCAATGTAATTACGCCAAAGGGAAATGGAGCATCCGCCCGTCCAGCTAATTCTCACAATGTACCACTGTAGACAGATGGGATTAAAGGGGTTCTTGAAGGCGCTATCCCTGATTTTTATGTCTTCTAGTTCAGAAAAAAATGTGGGACCGGCCTCCTGCTGCTGCCCAGAGTCAGGACTAAACATGGGGAGTCAGCGTTTCAGTTTAATGCAGCTAAAACTTGGAGCAGTCTTCATGAAGATGTGAGACAGGCCTCGACTTTGACAATGTTTAAATTCAGGCTTCTGTTTAGCTGTGCATGTGACTGAAAGGGTTTTATTCTGCACTTTTCTCTTTTAATGTTCATTTTATGATGATTATTTATGTTTTGATTTGTTGTATTGTGGTTTTAATGTCTTTCTTTGTGTACTAATTGTGCTATATAAATTAACTTGGCTTGGCTTGCCTTTATAAAACCAGCGGTTTTAATGAATATATCCATAAAGATACATTTTAAATCAACTTTGGGTCAAAACTATAAAGTGTCTCCCCATTTTATCGAATCATGTTTGTTGTTATATGAGAAAGAAACTGTGGAACTTAGATGAGAAAGCAACTTTGTGGGTTTTTTGACAGCACATGCCCTTTAAAGCTCCTATATTACACAAAACTGACTTCAAGCCAAGTTATGATACTGTTACCTCCTCAAAAACATACGTGGAGTTGTGTTTTGTTTCATTCCCACATGTTTGAGTAACACTTTATTATTAGTCTATCTACATCTCTAAAGCTTGAAATGCTCTGTTCCACCTTGTGATGTCATGTGTGTGGTAGTGGTAGTTTCAAGTTAACAGCTCCTTTTGCTTTTAGTTCAGTAAAGTTTGGCAATTCCAGGTCTGAAATCATCCCAAGTGATTCTAGTGAACGTGTATAGAGTTTCAAAACACAATGGAAGAAGAACTCATCCTAAATATGCAGAGTTAAACATGTGTGAATGAAACAAAACACAACTGTTTGTGATGAGGAAACAATGTTATGACAGATCAGAGAATAGTGCAAAATGGGCACTTAACCCTTAGAGACAGGGTGAGGAGCTCGGTCACACAGGAGACTGTGTGACTAGAGCCGCTGTTCCTCCACATTGAGAGGACCTAGCTGAAGTGGCTCGGGCATCTGCTCAGGATGCCTCCTGGACGCCTCCCTGGGGAGGTGTTCCGGCCATGTCCCACTGGCATGAGGTCCCGGGGAAGACCCAGGACACACTGAAGGGACTATGTCTCTCAGCTTACCTGGGAACACCTTGGAGTCCCAATGGAGGAGCTGGAGGAAGTGTTTGGGGTGATGGAAGTCTGGGAGTTCCTGCTTAGACTGCTGCTCCCACGACCCGGCCCCGGATAAGCGGAAGAAAATGGATGGATGGAACTTTAAGTATATATACAAGTAACTGATTTCTTTCATTGTGTCCTTTGGCAAGACACCACCAACACTGCAACTGTATGACATAAGTAATACTATGGACATTTTGCTGGTCCAATGTGTTTTAGAAAATCTTTATATTTATATGACTCATTTTTCTATGTGGCCTCGATCTCCCTCCATTAATTATTCATTAACACTTGAATACTTGTGTCTGTATAATATATTTTATGTTTGCAGTTCTAATACCTGACTTTAAGTGCAGTGACTTTGCTCCAGTGGAGATATGATGTATTATTAAAGGGAACAGAAACTTAGTCAAACGTTTACACAGTGTTCACAGCCTCCTCATAGACTCCACAGAAAGAGCTTTAGAAGAACTTTATCAAAGCTTGTTCAGTCCATAACCACATAAGACATGTTCAGCCACATTTATACAAAACAAAATGGCCTTTACAATTCAGTGTCTCACAGATCAAATCTAGATATGATTCAACTTTATGTTATCAAGTGATGTAGGCATGTTTAGAACTGAACCAAGACTCATCCAGGACTGAACCAGGACTGAACCAGGACTAAACCAGGACTAAACCAGGACTAAACCAGGACTAAACCAGGACTAAACCAGGACTAAACCAGGACTAAACCGAGAGGGAACCAGGACTGAACCAGGACTAAACCAGGACTAAACCGAGAGGGAACAAGGACTGAACCAGGACTAAACCAGAACTGAACCAGGACTGAAAAAGGACTGAACCGGGACGGAACCCAGGACTGAACCAGGACTGAGCCAGGACTGAACCAGGACTGAACCAGGACTGAACCAAGACTGAACCGGGACTGAACTGGGACTGAACTGGGACTGAACCGGGACTGAACCGGGACTGAACCGGGACTGAACCAGGAATGAACCAGGAATGAACCAGGACTGAAAAAGGACTGAACCGGGAATGAACCGGGACTGAACCGGGACTGAACAAGACTGAACCAGGACTGAACCGGGACTGAACCAGGACTGAACCGGGACTGAACCAAGCAGTTGCAGAGAGAGGGGCCACAGATTTTCAATGTAAAGTGAATTGGAAGTGCGCCCATGGTCACTCCCTATTTCGGCTAGCAGGTTAGCTATGTCCGTTTATATATGCAGTCTATGATTTTCACCAACAATGAACTGAAATAAGAAGGTCATTCAGTTCAGTTTAAATTTATTTATATATGTAGCACATCACAACACACATCACTCGTCAAGGGATAACCACTCTGCCAGTGTGCACTTCTGACCTAAAAAATGTATACTTTTGCTGATGTTCTTTCATGTTCCATGTTCTATGATTCATTTATATTATATTATTTTTCTCTAGAATGTTACATAGTATTGCATTAAACTGATCTATCTATAAGGTGATAAGTAGATGATGCCACCAAATCGTCAACTCATAACTGGCCAGATCTGTGGAGAGGCCTGCCCGCCCCGTAATAGGAATCCTTGTTTGTCTAGCAACATCTGCAAACCAAAGGTAGACCTCTGTCAGAAAAGTTCCAAAGTGCTCCTTTAATAACCTGTTCTTCTGTGAGTAACTTCTCAAATCTCCAGAACAAAGACACACATGGATCTGTGTCGTAGGCTGGGGGCTGCCCTTCAGTGGTCCTTGTGTTCCTCATCGCTCGGGACGACCACATGGGGAGGGATCTGTGTGTGCGCGCCGCTCAGGGGGGTCCGGGGTCTGAGCGCTACAGGCCGAGAGAGTGTGAAACAGGGCAGATGACGAGCGACAAAAGGAAACAAGCTAACAATAACGTGTTTGTCCCTCTGCTGAAAATTGTGGGGTTGGACAGAACAAGTGTGGTAGATGTTTTTATGTCCAGATAAAGCTCAGTGGATTATCTTTGCCAGTGTTAAAATTCTCTTCTTATAGTGCGTTATCTGTAATCTTTTGTGTTTTAACTCTGCAAAATGTACTGCAGTTTCACTTAGGCTGATACATTAGAAAAAAGTTTGACTTTTATCTTCATTTCCACTCAACAAAAGAAGCACAAGGCTGAAATCAGTGATATCACAAAAATAATTAAAAGGGGAACAAACCAGGACTAAAACAGGACTAAACCAGGACTAAACCAGGACCAAACCAGGACCAAACCAGGACCAAATCAGGACTAAACCAGGACCAAACCAGGACCAAATCAGGACTAAACCAGGACCAAACCAGGACCAAACCAGGACTAAGCCAGAACTAAACCAGGACTAAACCAGGACCAAACCAGGACTAAACCAGGACCAAACCAGGACTAAGCCAGAACTAAACCAGGACTAAACCAGGACTAAAGCAGGACTGAGCCAGAACTGAACCAGGACTGAACCAGGACTGAACCAGGACTAAACCGGTACTGAACCAGGACTGAACCAGGACTGAACCAGGACTAAAGCAGGACTGAGCCAGAACTGAACCAGGACTGAACCAGGACTGAACCAGGACTAAACCAGGACTGAACCGGTACTGAACCAGGACTAAACCAGGGCCAAACCAGGACTAAACCAGGACTAGACCAGGACTGAACCAGAACTAAACTAGGACTAAAGCAGGACTGAGCCAGAACTGAACCAGGACTGAACCAGGACTGAAGCAGGCCTAAAAAATAACTAAACCAAAACTGAACCAGGACAAAATGTGTTCCCACGTGCGTCACTGTTGCACTCCCTGCACAGGTTGCCCCAGCAGCAGTGAAGAATGGGTCAACTACAGAGGAAGCATTAAGCCTCAATAAGATGATCAAACCTCAAAACATCTACTGATCATTTGAATCTATAGCTCCTTTTCACAAAAATAATCTCTCATTCGAACCATTCTCCTAAACATTTGGACCAATACCAGAATCTCTCCTAAAATCTTCCATTACTGACCTTTTCTCCAAATGTCAGGGAAATCCACAAATTGCTTTTGGGCGCAGCTCGCACAGACAAAATCTTTTGTTCACAGAATGCAATTTCATCAAAACAACCAGAATTTGTCACCTTTTCAAAACGTCTCTCTCAATATTAAATGTTACGTAAAGGGAATAAAACTGCTCTCTATTGGCTCAACGCTTAAAGCACAAGTTGAAATCACACAGCTAAAGTTCTTCTCTAACCTTGCCTTCAAACTCAAGTTCACCATATTACTTTTCGTTTCGACTTTGCTAAAGAGGTTATCGTTGGCGAACACTTGGATTTGGAGGGAGATAAGTCCAGAAACCAGGAAGTTTTTCACTTGCTCGAAGATAGATATAGAGTTTGATCAAATTACATAAATGTGACCTTGACAAAGATCTTTTTATTCAGTAAGTGGACTTGGAATGACTTTATCTGAAACCTCAGTGGTCTTTATGGAAACAGAGGTTGCTTGCTCAGATAGGTGTCCAAATATTGTAGCTTGAAAATGTCTGGAAATTTTACAAGTCCATAGAATATAAATGAAAAAGGAGGAGGAGTTTAGAGCAAATCACAATGGCTAAGGTCATAGGGTATTGTCGCCATAAACTGTATAAATAAATGGACATAGCTAACCTGCTAACCGCCGCTTTCCAAATATGAAGTGAGCATGAGCACACTTCCGGCTCCATCGACTCCAATTCACTTTTTATTGAAAAATCGTCGCCTCTCTCTCTGTAACCGCTGCTGTCAGGCTCGGCATTTTGGGCTTAAAATGTTCGTACTAACTTGCTCTACATGATCCTGGTGTTTTTATTTCACTATTATGTCTGTAAATCAAGATATGAACATTAATAACAGACCAATCAGATGCTTTCTTTCCCTGATGTCGTTCTCGCTAGCGTTAGTAACAGGTTTGATTGACAGCATTGCTAAGCGCCCGCTCCCTGCTAAACCAGCGGTGCCTCCACTTCTTTATACAGTCTTTGGTTGCCACACACACATTATTACATATTGTCTGTCCGAGCCCTGGTGATGCTTCCACATGGAGAGTTTAAATAACCTCTGTTGTGCTTCGTATCAAGGGACATACTGAAGGATCGTGTGTGTATCAGAAAATTACATGAGACATCTAGACACTGTATTGATTTAGTGTTCTAGCTTGACTGTGCATTTTGACCAGCAACCACGTCATGGAAGTATAATAAGATCTGGATGATGAACCAAAGATGGTGTTGTGTTGTTTTCAATAGTCTGTGCTCACTTGCGAAAAATGACAAAACAAACAAATGACAAAGTTTAAATCTGTCAACTGGACAAATTGTTGTAGGAGGGAAGACGTTTGGCTGCTCATCCAAGCCGCTTGTTCAGTTCTGGTCAGATTACAGGTGGACACTGCCTTATATCGATCCGAAGGGAGGGTCTAACTACTAGAAATAAGGCAGTGTCCATCAGTAATCTGACCAGAACTGAAGAAGCGGCTTGGATGAGCAGCGAAACATCTTCACTCCTACAGTGATTTGTCCAGCTGACAGATTCAATCTTTGTCTTTTGCTGTAGATCAGACCTGGACGACTGAGGGATTACACAGTCAAGAAACAAACAAACAAACAAAAAAAAAAAAAATCCTTTTCCTGAATACTGACTATCCATGTGATGTCAGAAATATGCACCACATGATCAGTTCTGGCCAATCAGAGCAATAGCTGCTGCTATCGCAATCTCAGACCGGGGCTAGGCTAAATCTTATGAAGCTACCGGAAGCTGCAGTACCTGGAACAGCCACTAGTCGATCTCATCCTGGGACAGAGGGGGAGTGTCTTATCCAGTTCTTGTTGATCCATCTCTCACATAAATCCTATCCTGTAACTTTTTACCTGAAAAACCTGCGTCCTTACGGTGAGCGGGCTTGAATATATCCGCAAACTGGACTCTTACTTGACCTGGGGGAGGCTGATCCAGCTGATCTCCATGGAAATGTTGTTCCTTGGCTATAATATTCCACAATACGGCGTGAAATGTGTCACCATGCGAATGTTACAGTGTTGCTTTTAGTATACAAGATGTGTCTGTCAGTCACAAGAACAACATGCAAGACTCTATAAACTTTTACTAAATACTGACTTGAAAGATCTAGATTTGGCAGATTTTCCAAAAGATTCTACGATTTCAAAAATGAAAATGAAGATGATATAGCTGGAACAAAAACAAAAATAAAAGTTTTGGGTAAATGTGACCATAAATCCCTTTAACTAATGCCAATATTTATTTCTATCCAGTTCATGATGTGTATAGTACACTGTAAAATCAGATGGAAATGTGATTCTTTTGGGGGCTGTTACTAAGGTAAGGCGTAGTCCGTGTAGTCCCGCCCAAAGTGCCGTTTCCATGGTAGCAGCAGCCCCTATATTCCTGAGGGTCTGGACTGACAAGGTCACCAGTCTGATTGATGCGCGCTACCACAGTCTGTGTCTGTGTACAGGCTCAACACCAATCTCCATTTGAGAGGAGCCGGGTGGAGAGGAGAGTGTGAGCCCATGGGACAAAACAAGCGCCCCCCTGGACTACCTGATGGAGCTGTCCAATATGGATGGCTGTATTCTGCTTTTGTGTACAACATAAATCAAAATTAAATGTGGACCAGGGCTGTCAAAAGTATTGAAAATCAGATACTAATTGATACTGAAACTAACATCGAAAATAGATGCTCATTTTTCGCAGGTATCGATACTAGAAAGAAAGTACTACCAATTAATATTAAAATCACTTTTGATTGTCTAAAGAGAGTGTTTTTTTTGTGTGGTTTTGTTTTATTATTATGATGATGATATCAGAATCGGCATCAAATCTATTCCTTAGTATCAAAATCAAGTTAAAAGTTTTAGTATCATGGCAACACTAGGGGTCAGAACGCCTCCCTAGGGAGACGTTCTGGGCATGTCCCACCAGGAGGAGGCCCCCGGGGAAGACCCAGGACACGATGGAGGGACTATGTCTCTCGGCTGGCCTGGGAACGCCTTGGGGTCCCACGGGAGGAGCTGGAGGACATGTTTGAGGTGAGGAAAGTCTGGGAGTCCCTGCTTAGACTGCTGCCCCCGCGACCCGGCCCCGGATAAGCGGAAGAAAATGGATGGATGACAACACTAAAGTGCACTATGTAACTTTTCTGGTGTGGGGGTTTGCAAAATACTTATATCCATGGATACACTTTGAACTTTTATTTTGCATTTATTCAATCACAGAGAGATATTTTATTGCTACAAAATACCTTGGAAAAATGCATTCTTATATGAGTGGAGTCGCCTCTCCATAGATCTGATCTGTAACTTGGCCTTGTGGCGTCACCGACTTGTCTCATGCGAATTTCGTTTTTGTTTTCAGCACAACATTTGGAGCAAGTATTTTGAATGAAGATGAAGTGAACTGTCTTTGGACCTGTCTACTAGAAGTACTGTTACAATACTAAAATAAAGGAATAGACTCGGTAAACTCGAAAAGTTAAAAGTAAAAACACTTTCTTTAGACAATAGAATGTGATTTTCAATATTAAATGATAGTACTTTCGTTTCTGTTCCCATGTGGCCATATATCTGTGTAATCCCTCAGTCGTCCATGGGTGTGTACTAGTCTGTGTGTCGTATACTTGTTCTGATACAGCTCAAAGTCATTCTAAACCTTCAGGAAAGGTTCATTTCTGTCCTGTGAATGTGACTTTTTTAGCATCGATACCTGCTCAAATGAGTATCTAGCTCTGATATCGGTTAGTAAATGATGATGCCGATACGACTAGTACTACCTACTTAGATGGACAGATGTTAGACGTTAAGAAACATAGGCGAAAAACCGAGTGACTCATGCCATATAAGTTGATATAAATTGAATCTCGTGGTACAGGGCCCTTTCATATCCAGCTATTTGACCTCACACAAAGAACAGCGTTAGAAAAGTGCAGTAACTTTCTATTGCGGCTACAATAACAAAAGTTTCACTGGCGGCGTAAAAGCCATTCTCATTCTCTGAAAATGAAAATGTCAATGTTTTTTCCTGCCTGGGGGACAATGCAGTTGAAAACCTTTTGTGTTGGGATTTGAATCCAAAATATATAAAATGCAGAACATTATCCACCATTTGCAGAAGGAATGTGAAATATAGCTGGAAAGAGAATGTAGTTTGTGTTGAGAAATTGTAAAGAAATATATATATTAAAAAAAAAGATAAAGTGTTTCCATGTTTTAATAAGACTCCAAGTTACCTTAAAGCACATTTACAACTTTTTAATGGCGCACAGAGGAAGACCGAGGACACGCCGGAGGGACAGTGACTCTCGGCTGGCCTGGGAACGCCTTGGGAGGAGCTGGAGGAAGGGTCTGGGGTGAGGGAAGTCTAGGAGTCCCTGCTTAGACAGCTGCCCCGCGATCCAACCCCAGAAGAAAATGGATGGACACATAATCGTGCACTATCTAACTTTTCTCGTGGAGGTCTGTCACATGCTCGCCTCTCCACAGATATGACCTCTTACTTGGCCTGTGGATGCCACCTGTTTCTTTCCATGGTGACAGATAAGTTGAACATTATTTCTTGCTTGAAAAGTTGCATGGTGTACCTTCAAGGAAATTAACCTTATGCAGCCAAAGAGATGCAGTACTTTTTGTGGAAAATTTTGGTTTGGGATTTTGGTGAAGACATATTGTAGATGTCATTCAAAAATCTGATTAAAATCTGTCATTGGCTTAACCTCTCTTCTGAAACTGACTGATAGATGGAGCACATTAGCCATCGTGTCAAGGTAATTAATCAGAAGACCTCCAAACTATTCTTAGATTGGCTTTTATTTCCAAGACGAGACACTTTTGGGGAGAATTTTTAAAACAATACTTCACTGTCACCCGCTGATGATCATGTTGATTTTCTGACATAATGATTCTTTAGCATATAATTTGTGATGTAAAAGTTGAGTTGGCTTTAAAGACCACTATGTAACTTTTCTGGAGGAGAGTCTGCCACCTGCTGGTCTCCATGGAGATGTCATTGCTTTGCCTGGAACTTATCGATCTTTGTTAGGAATAGTTGAATATGGAGCATCTCAGACCATCCAATAACATCTCCGTGTCTTTTATAGATTATATTTATTGTTCATGAAAATACGATGGAAAATGCCATTGTACTGCCACTGTACTTTTGACCGTCTCCATAGCAACAGCGGTTAGACTTGGCAGGGGGAGAGGTTTGGTTCTAGGACTTCTGATACTCACATAAACATCTTTTATTGCATTTACTTATTACTATTCCAGGTCAGTTTTTAATTGTAACTTTAAATTCAAGGGAAGGAGAGGCTGAGGTGTCCGATTGTTCTGCTGCTGGAGAAGGCTTATAGTACATGTGAAATCAGAGGGGAGACAAAGTGCATCACTGTGAATGTCTTTGGTGGTAATTGGTTTGTAGAAACTCTTGGTCGACTGAAGAAATTCCCTGTTTATCTTTTAATCAACTAAAAAGAGGAGTGGGATGGTGTGGGGAAAGATCTCAAATTATTACAATCTTGCACAAAAAAAACAAAAAAAACAAAAACAAAACACCAAAAACTATTAGGCATATGGAGCTCAGGTTCCAGAGGTCAATTTTTGCATTCATTTTCCAGTAGACTTTTCAAAAAATGTAAAATATTAAGAGTTCAAAGGCATCATGGAGGCTAACCAGCTACGAGCTAACTAATATGGCTATAAAAGAATAATTAAATTCTGTCAGCTGGACAAAACGTTGTAGGAGTGAAAACGTTTGGCTCCTCATCTCTTCACTCCTGCAACTTTTTATCCAGTTGACAGATTTTACATTTTTCTTCGATTATGGATCATACTTTGACAACTGAGGCATTACACAGACACCATAACGCGGTTGTTTAAAATCAAAAAGGTCATTTAAAATGCAAAATTCTGTGAAATGTTTTCATAAGTTTTCATTAACTTTAACTTTATAGGTCTTGTAGTATTAATTTCTACCTGGCTGAATCTGATTATGCCTGAGGAAGTTTTTTAACTTTTTTTTTTTTACGCAATAATTTATTTTATTATTATTATTATTATTATTATTATTATTATTATTATTATTATTATTATTATTATTATTATTACTACTACTATTATTGGTATTATTATTATTATATTATTTCTCTTTTTTTTTTTTTCCTAAAGTTTATGAAAAAAAATGAATGGGAAATTTCGTTCGAGAGCATCTCAGAGAAGAACTGAAAAAACAACACTTTCAGAAATGAAAAGAGAGATTAAATGGTCCCAGTCACTCCCAAAAGCTCCAGCTACTTCAGTCCATGCATTCACTCGGTCTGCTGTTTTTGTTTGTAAATCTTTATAATATTAATAAAATCATTTGTCCAAAAAAAAAAAAAAAAAAAAAAGAACATAGATACACATAGAAAAAAAACCCCACATAGATACACATAAAAATACTAATTATAATAGTACAATAAATACATTAACAATAAAAAATAAACTAACGACTGAGAGAAATGACCCTGTGGCAGTAGCAGTTTGCCTTTAGAGATAATACTAAATTATAAATGGTAAACGGTCCCATTTTTATACAGCGCTTTCCCACCTTCAAGGCTCATAGCGCTTTACACCGAGGAGCCACTCAACCATTCACAGACACATCATACACCAGTGTACACAGACACCGGGGCGAGGTGGGTTAAGTGACTTGCCCAAGGACACAATGACAGGATTCATCTGTGGGAGCTGGAATTGCACAGCCAACCAATGATGTTTGTGTTGAGAGTGGGATAGAGTAGGGGATATCACATTTATTACTGCATTATGCTATTGTAAGAAGAAATAGCCCCAGATTTCGGGCAATGATGTTTATGACAAGAGGGGACTCGAACCTACAACCTTCAGATCAGAGGAAAAACCTCCTACGAACTGAGCTGCTGTCGGCCATTGTAATTATGTTTTTTTCAATGCACACACACACAAAAAACTATCACTTGATGTCAATAAAAAAGCGATAATACCCAAAAAACCCCAAAGTCACATGGTAAAGGACAGTAGTATCTTCCGCAGCTTCACCATGAGCGCACCGGACACTCACACATAATGAAGATTAATGTGGTTCAGCTCTGTGCTCTGACACCACATGTCAAGAGTCTCGACACAGATATTTATGGAGGACGTTGTGAACGCTCAGCTTTGACTTCCCTGGCCCAGTTTTCCTGCGGTGTGCACAACATGGACCCCCGAGTGGCACAGCGCTGGTTATACTCCAAATCTGAAGCCTGCTCTGCTCCCTGCTCGTGTCTCTCGTGTCTCTCCTTGTGTCTCTCATCGTCTCTGCTTATGTCTCTCTCGTGTCTCTCCTCGTGTCTCTCTTGTGTCTCTCGTGTCTCTCCTCGTGTCTCTCCTCGTGTCTCTGCTCGTGTTTCTCCTCGTGTCTCTGCTCGTGTCCTCCTCGTGTCTCTGTTTGTGTCCCTGCTTGTGTCTCTCTCGTGTCCCTGCTTGTGTACTCTGCTCGTGTCTCTCCTCGTGTCCCTCCTCGTGTCTCTCCTTGGTCTCTCCTCGTGTCTCGCTTATGTCTCTCCTCGTGTCTCTCCTCGTGTCTCTCCTTGTGTCTCTCGTGTCTCCCTTGTGTCTCTCCTCGTGTCCTCTGCTCGTGTTTCTCCCTCGTGTCTCTGCTCGTGTCCCTCCTCGTGTCTCTGTTTGTGTCCCTGCTTGTGTCTCTCCTCGTGTCCCTGCTTGTGTCTCTGCTCGTGTCTCTCCTCCGTGTCCCTCCTCGTGTCTCTCCTTGTGTCTCTCCTCGTGTCTCTGCTCATGTCTCTTCTTGTGTCTGCAGTGTTGTCTCTCCTTGTGTCTCTCCTCATGTCTCTGCTTATGTCTCTCCTTGTGTCTCTCCTCGTGTCTCTCCTCGTGTCTCTCCTCGTGTCTCTCCTCGTGTCTCTCCTCGTGTCTCTCTCGTGTCTCTGCTTATGTCTCTCCTTGTGTCTCTCCTCGTGTTCTCTCCTCGTGTCTCTCCTCGTGTCTCTCTCCTCGTGTCTCTGCTCGTGTTTCTCCTCGTGTCTCTGTTTGTGTCTCTCCTCGTGTCCCTGCTTATGTCTCTGCTCGTGTCTCTCCTCGTGTCCCTCCTCGTGTCTCTCCTTGTGTCTCTCCTCATGTCTCTGCTTATGTCTCTCCTGTGTCTTTCTCCTCATGTCCTCTGCTTATGTCTCTCCTCGTGTCTCTCCTCGTGTCTCTCTCCTCGTGTTTCTCCTCGTGTCTCTGCTCGTGTCCCTCCTCATGTCTCTGGTTGTGTCTCTCCTCGTGTCCTGCTTTATGTCTCTGCTCGTGTCTCTCCTCGTGTCCCTCCTTGTGTCTCTCCTCATGTCTCTGCTTATGTCTCTCCTCGTGTCTCTCCTCGTGTCTCTCCTTGTGTCTCTCTCGTGTCTCTCTCGTGTCTCTCCTTGTGTCTCTCCTTGTGTCTCTCCTCATGTCTCTCCTCGTGTCCCTCCTCGTGTCTTTGTTTGGGTCTATCCTCGTGTCCCCTGCTTGTGTCTCTGCTCGTGTCCCTCCTCGTGTCTCTCCTGTGTCTCTGCTCATGTCTCTTCTTGTGTCTGCATGTGTCTCTCCTTGTGTCTCTCCTCGTGTCTCTCCTCGTGTCTCTCCTCGTGTCTCTCCTCGTGTCTCTCCTGTGTCTCTCCTCGTGTCTCTGCTTTTATGTCTCTCCTCGTGTCTCTCCTCGTGTCTCTCCTTGTGTCTCTCCTTGTCTCTCCTCGTGTCTCTGCTTGTGTTTCTCTCGTGTCTCTGCTCGTGTCCACTCCTCATGTCTCTGCTCGTGTCTCTCTCTGTGTTTCCTCGTGTGGCTCTCCTCATGTCTCTGCTTATGTCTCTCCTTGTGTCTGTCCTCGTGGTCTCTCCTCGTGTCTCTCCTCGTGTCTCTCCTCGTGTCTCTCCTCGTGTCTCTCCTCATGTCTCTGATTGTGTCTCTGATTGTGTCTCTGATCGTGTCTCTGCTCGTGTCTCTCCTTGTGTCTCTCCTCGTTGGTCTCTGCTCGTGCCTCTCCTTGTGTCCCGACTCGTGTCTCTCCTCATGTCTCTGCATGTGTCATTGCTGTGTCTCTGGCTTGTGTCTCTGCTTGTGTCTATGCCCGTGTCCCCACACGCTCCTTACCGCCCGCATCCCTGCCCATGTATGTGCTTGTGTCTCTGCCCGTGTCTCTGCTCGTGTCCCGTCCGTGTCCCTGCTCATGTCTCTGCTTGCGTTCTCCCCGCAATCCTCTGCCCTCTCTTCATGCCCATATCCTCTGCCCTGGCCTCTGCCGTCCCTGCCTGCGTCTCTGCTTTGAAGGGGCTGAACCGATCCAGATGGCGAGGTTATTTCAAGGTGAGCACAAAGGACACGTCAGTTTCCTTTGCAGATAATTGGAGATGGGCTGCCTCGCGTGTTCTCTGTTATTTTTATTCAGACTGTGACTTGATCTCTCGCTGTCAATTATAGGCTAATGAGAAAGCGCTATAAGGGAGAGGAACATTGCGAGTGTTAATATGTTCAAATTAGATTCAGGAATTGGTTTTCAAAATGTAGCATGGAGGAAAGAGAGAGGCCACAAAAAAGTAAAGCATCTGATGTAAAAGCAAACCAGGCTGTCACTCTCGCCTCATATGCAAAAGGTTTTCGAGTTCATCTGCTTCTGATAGGATGGGTCAAATGCAGAGGGCAGATTTCCCCATGAGGATGATAAAGTTTTACCTTCATTTTAAAGGACCTGTATTATGCTATTTTCTGATCTATGTTATAATGTTGTTTCCTCATCACAAACAGACCTGGAGTTGTGTTTTACTTAGAGGTTCTTCTCTCAAACTGAAAACACTCTGTTCCACCTTGTGATGTCATCATGTGGTAATACAGGAAGTGCACCACTGTGTTTTTAAACTCCATACACCTTCACGAAAATCATTTGGATGATTCAGCCCAGGAATTGCCAAACTTTACTGAACTAAACATAAAATGTCGCTGTTAACTTGAAAACTACCACTTCCTGACATCACAAAGTGGAACAGAACTTTTTGAGCTTTGAGATGTAAACAGACTAAAATTAAAGTGTTACTCAAACATCTGTGAATTAAACAAACAACAACTCCAGGTCTGTTTTTGAGGAGGTAACGACATTATAACATGGCTTAAAGCTCACAAGAGTCCATTTTGCGTAATTTAAAGACAAGGATAATAAATTTAGTACTGCCAGTAGTACAGCAGTGGTTGATTAAGCTAAAATTACATTATAGACGGCTAAATAGACATTACTTATTCCGACTCCACATTATGCAATGGTAAGTTACTTACAGCCACAGCTGCCCCTGGGTCAGATAGACAGAATCAAGCCTGCACACCAGCACTCCTCCAGCCATCACCAGTCCTTCACTTACCACTTTCATATGTACGGTATTTGAAGTGCCCTGCCCAATGGCACAATAACAGCACGATCTGGTCGGACCTACTACTAGCACACCGCAGAGCCACTGATGATCAGAAAGTTGCAGGTTGCATTGAACTATTTATTTATTTATATGTTTGCTTCTTTTCTTTCATTTTATTTAAGTTTTACAAAGTCTACCGCCCTCTAGGGGACAAAGTTTTTTCTACAACAATCCCATTAAGCAAATATCAAATGTTTTTAGCCACCCCAAAGCTATTTTGAATGCAATTTCCACTATGTTTAAATGAATCTATTGCTTTGTCAAGTTCAGGAGAAGTCGCTTTTTCTCCCCCTGCAGTCTACATTTTCTCATAGTCCTTTATTTACATACTATTACTTCCATTATTTAGCATACAGCCTCTTCTTAATTTAAATTCTAATTATCTCGATAGTGACTGGAGGTAGTGGTGCTAATTGTTTGCAGAGAGCTAATTGATTTGATGAGAGCAGATAAACCCTGGTACTCCGTGTGCCTGCAGGAGACCGCCCGAACATTAAATCGCACTACTGTGTCCCAGATCGAATCCATCAGTGACGTTAAATTAAAACTAAATTGGTGAATTTCAGTTAATCACAGCATTGCAAAACAAGAGTAGGATTTTCAGTCCATTCAAAAGAGCTTAACGGGTTTACAATGCAACCCAATTACGTCAAATTTTACAGGACAACACTGGCCTGTCCAACTGGGAGTACTACAGTGAAACAGATATTAGGTATGTGGTATAAGGAAGTATATAACTGTATAAAGAAGTGAACTACGCGAGTATGACATCACCCAACAACCAAAGAGCCGATCTGACAAAGTAGCACGCTTACAAACTATGCCCATCAAACCTGTTGTTAACGCTAGTGGGCGCGGGGTACGACTTCGGAAAAGAAGAACTTGATTTGTCTGTTATTAATGCTCATGTCTAATTTACGGACACAATAGCAAAAAAATATAACTAGGATCACGTATAGAGCGGGTTAATATGAAAATGATAAGTTTGACAGCAGCAGCTACAGAGAGAGGGGTGAGAGTTTTTCAATAGAAAGTGAATTGGAGCCAGAGTCGATGGAGCAGGAAACGCCCCCATGATCACTTCCTATTTGGAATGCACCAGCTAGCAGGTTAGTTATGTCCATTTATATGTACAGTCTATGGAAAACATTTTTTTTTTACATAAGATGTAACTGATGAGCTGAAACTGCTATTTATGTATCATTTTCTAGCAAAGATGCTTCGAGTGTTAATAATATAACAACAGATTCACCATTAGAACATCCTCTGCACGTCCCTTTGCAAACAAGTTATAAGACGCATATCATTCTGTATCAGATTATCAGTTCATATTTTATTCAGTCTTCTCTCAAAAGGTACTGATGTGTTTGAACTGTGCTGCTAAAAACCAATCCTCACGTGACTAAAAAATAAATGAATACAAATCTAATCCTGTTACTTCAAACTTAATATGGTCTGTCAGCAGTTCCCACAGTATTCTTACACAATAATGTTACAACAGCAACAATATTAATTCATATAATTCATTTAGATCCACAATTATTTCTTAAACATATTAATAAAGACGCACATGCCAACTGTTTTTCACTTTCTTTACACTTGGCAGGAGTCTTGTAATTAATTTCCAAAAGCAACAACAACAGCAGATTGTCCACCCTCGCACAAACATGTGAATTTGTTTAAAAAGCTTCATTAAGACCGAATAAAATATGGACTTGATAAAGAATAACACATTTTAAAACATTTAGCCAAGTTTTAAAAAATGAGTTAACATATTTTGCAATAGTTTACAGTTTAATCGCAAAAGAAATTGGAATTCTGTCAACTGGACGAAAGTTGGAAATCTGAAAATTCAAGTAATAACCATAATAACGTTCATAATAATAGATACTTTGCCTGTAGCCAATCCCTTCGACATTTCTGATCGAATCCTAGAAGGGTCCAGAACTGATATGTGGGTGGTGAAAATCCTCCATCCAAACTAGAGACGGTCCAACCACAAAACTCAGAACAAACTTATTTTACCTGAGATAAAGAGTTTGGTGTTTTGATAGTTGATTCTGCAAAAATCTGGTGTTTCTCATTTGTTGTGTTGGTTTTTTTTCTTCCATTTCTACATGTAAGCAGTCATTTTTTACTCGAAAAGACCCATGCCTCTCTCTGACTGGTTAATCCCCCTGTCAATCACGGCCTCTTCTGAAAATCGGGGAGACAGGATATGGCTCTAGATGTTTGTAAAAGTTTTGTCAAAGCGTGTGGTTCTGGCTGGACAGGTCAGTAGATGTCCTTACTGTCAGAGATGTAGCATCAAATTCTGAGCTCTAGGTAAAAAATCATCTTGGGAAGCCCGCACTACATACTGTCTTATGAAAAATGCGTATTACAGACTTAGTGAGGCGCCCCTCCCTACAACTGAGCCATGGGTGAACAGTAACATCCCCCCTCCCCCTCGCCCCCTCGTTCCAACAACTAGGGTGTGGTACTTCCCGTCAAGAACTTTAACAAGTTGTTGCACCAACTGTCAACTAGGGTGTTAGTTTATCACCATAGTTAGTTTGAGACCTTTTCAGAACTCAAGAACTCAAGAGGCTACATGGATGAGTTCACAAATGAAACCTAAAAACTATAGACTCTTTGCCAGAATTAAGATGAAAGAACCTTCTACTGTCCATCATTTACCCATCAGAAAATGAAGTTCTCGCAAAAACCGTCTCATGAACTTTTTTTCCATACCAGCCAAAAGTGCCAAAATGTCCGCTGGTCCTACCTTGCACGATGAGATGCACCTTGGTGGACTTGGGCTTCTTGTTGTGGGTGAGGATGGAGCAGACGTAGGGACCTCATCGTGGACATCGACGTTCAGGATCTTGATGCTGTACTCCGTCACGGCTGTGTCTCCACCAGGACCACCCGAGGATCCAGAGACCACTTCTCGTTCCCCGCAAACAAGATGGTGGTGCGGTTCAGCCACGCCACTCGAGATACTTTGCTGTCCACGTTGCATCTAGAAGAAGCAAAAAGAACATTGTAAGTACATAGGTAAAATCCCTGAAGCTCTTATATACCATGCACAGAAACCACAGACTGTATAAAAGAACGTCACCCGTAGCGTTCGGCTCCAGTCAAATGAAGCTCATCGAGGCTAGAGCACTTATAGAGGTCAATTTGGAGCCGAGTTCCTCATTAGGAGTTCTGACCACGAGTAGTATAGCAACCAAGGAGCCAGTCCAGAGTGATGGTGTTGAAAGTCTTCCCCGTCCACACCGCGGGTTTAGCAAGAAGCTAGCAGGTTAGCTATGTCCCATTTATATATACAGTCTATGCTTCAAACAAGCTAAATCTATCTCAGTGGAGTCTAACACGACAATGGCACATGCTCACATAGTGTCATGATCCCTGCCTGCTCTTCTCCCTCCTGTGTCTCCTCCTGTCTCTGGAGCTGGGCGGAGTTCCTGGCTCCTCCCGCGTGCACTGCTGCTCATCAGCACAATATTCAACACCACCCTGCGGGAGGATAAGAGGAGCCAGGACTCTCCCCTCAGTGCGAGATCGTGTTTGCCTGTCACCTCACTGTTCGTGTCTGCCTGCTTGTCCTGCTCGGGTCCGTGCTCGTCCTGCTCGTGTTCCTGCTCGTGTCCTGCTCGTGTCCTGCTCGTGTCCTGCTCGTGTCCCTGCTCGTGTTCGTCTGCCTGCTGTTGTCCTGCTCGTGTCCGTCCTGCCTGTGTTCCCGACTCAGCACCCATGCCTCCCTGCACTGCTCTGGAATCTCGTCTCCGACCCCGTCTCCCGGTACCGGCTGTATTCCTGTCTCATTTGTTCCCTGCACCTCTGGACCCTGACTTGCACCCAGCTCCTCGTATGTTCTGTTCTGGCCGTCACAATGTCTTTGTGTATGTTCTGTCAATAAACACCCTTAAACTTGCCCCGAGTCCCGCATCTTTGGTTTGCCTCACTGCCCCTCATTATGAAACATAGTTTTTAGCAATGAAAACACCTATATCTGAATAAAAGCAAGATCGATCGAAGTTTAATTGCCATACGGGGGAATCTGCAAAAGCATAATATCGTCAAAGAGACAAGCAGGTGACCTTCCACCAGAAAAGTGACATAATAGTGCATCTTTAATGGAGACATTGACTTAAAGTGTAACGTTATCCTCAAAAAACTATTAAAACATAGTCTCATGGTGAGTTTAAGCCTAACTATGTGCCATCCCAAGCAAAGCAATAGCATCACCATGGACACAAGCACATTGTCAGACTCTCCACTCAAAAAGTTACATAGTGCACCTTTAAGTTATAGTTAGTGAAATACCAAAGCTGACGTGTATAGATAGTACATTATCTAGAATCCAGGCAGCTATCGGCATGAACACATTTCCATTATCCAAAAGGTGATAAAAAAATAAAAGATCAAGCACAATATGACCACGAAAATGCTGTGTCAGAACTTCCCATTTCCACCAACATCAAGAAACTTCAAAAAGAGCAGCCATCTCTCTATTATTTCAGCGCTTCCTTCACCATCAAAAAGCCGCAGCCTCAGTCATTTTAAAGTTTAAAATGTTGTTGCGCCAAACTGGAAAAACAACTTGTGACTCTAGGTAATGAACAGTCAGCTACAGAGGAACTGCTTCAAATGAAAGGTTTACATAAGACCTCAACCCAGTTATCCTTTTTTGTAGTGACGCGTCGTGCCAATAGTGAAAAATATGTCCTAGCAGGGCTTCCGTACGCCAACAGACGGCACAATTAGATGAAAAAGTAAAACAAATACTCATTTTTGTAAAGCGCTTTTCCACATTCAAGACACTCAAAGGGTTTCACGTCGAGGAATCACGCACACATTCATACATCAGTGTGCACAGACACTGGGGGAAGGTTGGGCTAAGTGTCTTTGCCCAAGGGACACAAACAACAGCATTCATTTGTGGGAGCTGGAAATCGCAACCGCCAAAATGTGGGCCAGTGGATCTGATTGGCCGCTCAACCAAGTGATGTTTTATGTCAAGAGCAGGATTCGAACCGCCAACCTTTGGATCGGTGGACAAATACTCTGAAACTCCTGTCGCCCATGTTACTCAAAACACCATCGGTCCTGCAGTATGGGATGGACACTTTACACTGACCTTTATCTTTATTTTAAAACATCTAAACTTGACAAATGTGCTTTTTATTTGATGTTTGGTCTGAGTTATGTCAATCATGAATTCCACTCCTTTTAAAAGAAAAATATCATTCAAAAAGCCTGCTGAAAAAGAGCCATTATTTAGCCGTTATGTAACTGTGCTGGTTGGCAAGAGAGAAAAGCAGAGCATGTATTTCAATGGTGTAGACGGGTGTATTAACTCAGGAAAGCGTGTCTTTGCGTCCAGCTCTAATGGATTTAAATCAAACAACTTGTAGCAAGTCTTTCCTGAAATCTGCGTGTGTGTGGGTGTGTCGCTGACATTCATGCAAGAGTGAGAACATAGACTGTATAAAAAAAGTCGACTTAAGGTGAGTGTGTTACGTCACTGATAATGTTCAGTCTCCAGTCAAATGAAGCTCGTCGAGGTTTAGTGCAGTTATAGCGGCCAATTTGGAGTCGAGTTCCTTATTTGGACTTCCGACGCGAGTATTATAGCAACCAAAGAGCCAATCCAAAGCGAGGCTGTTCGCAAGGTGTTGCTAACGCTAGCGAGAGCGACTTTGGCGAAAGAGGGCACCCGATTTGTCTGTTATTGACTTTCATATCTTGATTTACGAACACAATTGCACAAAACCATGTAGAGCAGGTAAATACAAACTTTTTAAGACCAAAATGATGAGCCTGACAGCAGCAGTTTTTTTCAATAGAAAGTTGAATTGGAGCCAGAGTCGATGGAGCCGAAAGCGCACCCATGATCACTGCCAATTCGAAAAAACGTGGCGGCTAGCAGGTTGCTTTGTCCATTTATATATGTCTAGTCTATGTGTGAGACAAATAAATGCTGCAAAAGTGTCTTCACGTCTGGGTCCTGAAAACTTGTGTTAAAACGGTGTGAGATTTTAAAACCCTCTGGTGTGCAGTGGCTTAACTGTACAAAGCAGCTCTTTCCACACAGATCAGTGTATGGTTTAAGCCTTGACCAGGAAAAAAGACCACAAAGTCCTCTGGTCAGCGCCACTGATAAAACCTATTGAAAGGTTTTAGCAGTTTCCTGCCTGCAAAGTGCTAATGGTCTCTAAGTGCAACCTCCGTTTCTTTTTCTTCCACTGAATCTTTTGGGAGTTGCGCTTTTATTTTGAGGATATATTTTTTTTTGCCGTGTTAAGATTTATGTCTGCCTCTGCTTTGTTCGTTGGGGGGTCCCTCCCCCCCCAAAAATACATAGCGGTTTTTAATTGTAATTTAATGGTGGCAACAAAGCGATTCTCTAAGTGATAAAACAAAAGATATTTTGAAAGTAAAATTCTAACGTCTTAGCCACTTTCTTGTCTCCACGGACGTATTATTGCTTTTTTATTGCTTGCTGGAATGTTCCACACTCTGTTTTTTTACTGTTAAAATATACTTTTGGTGAGTTTAATGTCTTACTACGTACATCCAAAGCAAAGCAATAACATCTCCACTGGGACACAAACAGGGTGGCAGACCCCATCCCTTGAAACCGTTACACAGTGCACCTTTAAGTTTTATAGTTAGTGCATTACCAACGATGACATATACATTTTAAGTAATTAATTAAAAAAGTAAGCCCCAAACAGTATATTATGTAGAATCCAGGCAGCAATGAGCCTCGGACACTCTTCCATTGTCCAAAAGTTGAACTGGCAGGTTGGATTGAGCACTTAAAAAACAAGTGAGAAAACACCTGCACTACTCTTACACAGCCACTAGGGGTCAGGAGCTCCAAGGACAAAACAGTGACTTAACTAACAGGATACTAATATTAAGATTATGATTGAATAGTCTTCATAAATGGCTTTTTTGTGAAAACTCCATTGTCTCCAGCCGAGTCCAATCGCACTGCCCTTTCAGCGTGTGTCCTCGATACTTTAAGGAGGGAAACTGCCCTTAAAAGGACCTTAATTGGAAGAAGATTATTTATCAGGGAAAGATTTAATCTGGGTTGGCCGCCGGTTTCAGAGTCCGAGGAGTAGCCTCCAGTATTGCTCATTATTAAACAGATTAGTGGTGAAATGCTAGAGTTCAAAGTTATCAAACTCCGAGGGTAAGACTCATTTTAGACGTAAAAAAGTTATTTTGTTTTAGAGAAGTCTGGATTCAGGTTTGATAAAATTAAGAGAAACTATGCATTCTTGTTGGTTTATTTATTCCATTTAACATGTTTTTTAAGTCACTCCCTTGCTCTCAGCGATGGGACTGAAACAAATGCATCTTTCAGGCAACCATGAATGCTACGCTAATAGAGCCATGGAATCAATTGTGCTGAAGACAATTTGACCCAAAGAACGAGAGGCCGCGTTATGGGATAAAAACAGCACAGGGAGAAGCTGGAATTTTTTACCTGGACGCCAACAATCCCAAACAAAAGTTCAAACTAACCCATTTGAGTTGCTCAGAGGAGATGACTTTGGATTAATGGATCTTATTGTAAGCCAAGATGTGAGCCGGAAACCAAATACAACTCCCAGGTAGGAATGTTCATGATAACATAGTAGAAGTTCAATTTACTGCTTAAGTAAATATTAGATGATAAATGATAATATGGGAAATAAGTAATGCATTGACACAAAAACCTAAGAGGAGTTTTAACCACAAAATGTTCTAGTTTGATCTGTAATGAGTCATCGAAGTTTTTAATTCAACATTTTATGGCTTAAATTTATCCTATAGCCAAAAAAATTACCAAAAATTACTCAGAGTGCAAAGAAAATGTACACACAAGGAATAAATTGCTTTTAAATTTATATACTTGAAGAGAAGTGGATATAGTCTTATTGTGACAGGCGGACTCTGGTTATATTTTTGATGAAGGGCCGGTGGCAATATAACCCAAGGTTAAGGGCTAAAAACAATTTAAAAAGTCAATTTTGTAATATCGTGTTGTTTAAGATTAGGACCAATAATGAAGAACAAATTTTAAAAAACTGTTCTTTACAAAGTGACAATTACCTGGTGACCGAGTACAGCCCAGGTCGCATCATTAAAGTACGTTCCACAGATTTTTGGAGGGACATTTCACTTCACTTACATCCCAGTCTGGAAGATGATCCATGTTGCTACCTTAACCTAAACCTAATCTTAACCCAATCGCGCATCAAAAATGGGACCTAAACCACAACGACAAACACAAAACTACCATTAGAATTCATATTAATTG
>JAIEZT010001376.1:2500-19518 GCA_019594935.1 Periophthalmus modestus | reverse complement strand
GTCCTGGTCCAGTCCCGGTCCTGTCCCGGTCCTGTCCCGGTCCTGTCCCGGTCCTGTTTTAGTCCTGGTCCGGTCCTGGTCCGGTCCTGGTCCATCCCGGTCCTGTCCCGGTCCGGTCCCGGTCCGGTCCTGGTCCGGTCCTGGTCCATCCCGGTCCTGTCCCGGTCCTGTCCCGGTCCTGTCCCGGTCCTGTCCTGGTCCGGTCCTGGTCCGGTCCTGGTCCGGTCCTGGTCCGGTCCTGGTCCATCCCGGTCCTGTCCCGGTCCTGTCCCGGTCCGGTCCTGGTCCGGTCCTGGTCCATCCCGGTCCTGTCCCGGTCCTGTCCCCGGTCCGGTCCTGGTCCATCCCGGTCCTGTCCCGGTCCGGTCCCGGGTCCGGTCCGGTCCTGGTCCATCCCGGTCCTGTCCCGGTCCGGTCCCGGTCCGGTCCTGGTCCATCCCGGTCCTGTCCCGGTCCTGTCCCCGGTCCGGTCCTGGTCCGGTCCTGGTCATCCCCGGTCCTGTCCCGGTCCTGTCCCGGTCCGGTCCTGGTCCGGTCCTGGTCCGGTCCTGGTCCATCCCGGTCCTGTCCCGGTCCTGTCCCGGTCCGGTCCTGGTCCATCCCGGTCCTGTCCCGGTCCTGTCCCGGTCCGGTCCTGGTCCGGTCCGGTCCCGGTCCGGTCCTGGTCCATCCCGGTCCTGTCCGGTCCTGTCCTGGTCCGGTCCGGTCCGGTCCTGGTCCATCCCGGTCCTGTCCCGGTCCTGTCCTGGTCCGGTCCTGGTCCGGTCCGGTCCCGGTCCGGTCCTGGTCCATCCCGGTCCTGTCCCGGTCCTGTCCCGGTCCGGTCCCGGTCCGGTCCTGGTCCATCCCGGTCCTGTCCCGGTCCTGTCCTGGTCCGGTCCTGGTCCGGTCCTGGTCCGGTCCTGGTCCGGTCCTGGTCCATCCCGGTCCTGTCCCGGTCCGGTCCTGGTCCAGTCCTGGTCCGGTCCTGGTCCTGTGCGTTTGACCCTGTGTGTTTGACCCAGTGTCGGTGCCAGTGCCCTCTGCTGCCCCCTGGATGGTGAATGAGTTGGGGGAGCCGGTCTGCGCCATCGTGGCTCCGCCCCCTTACTCCTACGACCCGAGCGGCGCCGACCTACCACGAGGTAGAACTCAAGTCCTCATATGTGCACACTGTGCACTCTACACACACTATACACACACTGTACACACTGTGCACTCTACACACACTATACACACACACTACACACTGTGCACACTACACACACTATACACACACTACACACACTATACACACTATACACACACTATACACACTGTGCACACTGCACACTACACACACTATACACACACTGTGCACTCTACACACACTGTACACACTATACACACACTGTACACACTGTGCACACTACACACACTATACACACTATACACACTATACACACACTGTACACACTGGGCACTCTACACACACTATACACACTGTGCACTCTACACACACTATACACACACTGTACACACTGTGCACACTACACACACTATACACACTGTGCACTCTACACACACTATACACACTGTGCACTCTACACACACTATACACACTGTGCACTCTACACACACTGTGCACACTACACACACTATACACACACTGTACACACTGTGCACTCTACACACACTATACACACTGTGCACACTACACACACTGTACACACTGTGCACTCTACACACTATACACACTGTGCACTCTACACACACTATACACACTGTGCACTCTACACACACTCTACACACACTGTACACACTGTGCACTCTACACACACACTATACACACTGTGCACTCTATACACACTATACACACACTGTACACACTGTGCACTCTACACACACTATACACACACTGTACACACTGTGCACACTACACACACTATACACACACTCTACACACACTGTACACACTGTGCACTCTACACACACTATACTCACTATACACACTATACACACTGTGCACACTACACACACTGTACACACTGTGCACTCTACACACACTGTGCACTCTACACACTACACTACACACTGATGATGTCACAGTGATGACGTCACTGTGACATCAGTATGACGTCATCAGTGTGACATCATCAGTGTGACATCATCAGTGTGACCGTCACTGTGACGTCATCAGTGTGACGTCACACTGATGACTCACTCACTGTGCACGTCATCAGTGTGACGTCACACTGATGACGTCACTGTGACGTCACACTGATGACGTCACACTGATGACGTCACACTGATGACGTCACACTGATGACGTCACACTGATGACGTCACACTGATGATGTCACACTGGGAGAATTCTCTGAAAGTTTGGTACAAGAACAAACACTTTCTGACACTTTGAACATGATTCCAACAAAATAAAGGTGTTTTCATTCATTTATTTCTGTTTAAATAATAATCTCTCTGACGTTAGCGGAGTTTTGGCCAGTGTACCAAATGGTTGCTAGGTAACACTTATGTCACAATTTAGAACCAGGAACTAAAATTAAAAACTTAAAACACGGCCAAACTGTGGAATAAATAATACAATTCTTAAATATAATGATCTTAAGTGTTTTAGCAAAATGAATGAGCCAACGACATGAAATATTACACCTCTCTCTGTTCAGACTGCAGAGTCCTCCAGTACTACTACAACCTCGGAGTCCAGGTAACACCTCCTCTAGTCCTGGTTCAGTCCTGGTTCAGTCCTGGTTTAGTCCTGGTTCAGTCCTGGTTTAGACCTGGTTTAGACCTGGTTTAGACCTGGTTTAGACCTGGTTTAGACCTGGTTTAGACCTGGTTTAGTCCTGGTTTAGTCCTGGTTTAGTCCTGGTTTAGTCCTGGTTCAGTCCTGGTTTAGTCCTGGTTTAGACCTGGTTTAGTCCTGGTTCAGTCCTGGTTCAGTCCTGGTTCAGTCCTGTTTTAGACCTGGTTTTAGACCTGGTTTTAGTCCTGGTTTAGTCCTGGTTCAGTCCTGGTTCAGTCCTGGTTCAGTCCTGGTTCAGTCCTGGTTTAGTCCTGGTTTAGTCCTGGTTTAGACCTGGTTTAGACCTGGTTTAGTCCTGGTTTACTCCTGGTTTACTCCTGGTTCAGTCCTGGTTTAGTCCCGGTTTAGTCCCGGTTTAGTCCCGGTTTAGTCCCGGTTTAGTCCCGGTTTAGTCCCGGTTTAGACCCGGTTTAGTCCCGGTTTAGTCCCGGTTCAGTCCTGGTTTTAGACCTGGTTTAGACCTGGTTTAGACCTGGTTTACTCCTGGTTTACTCCTGGTTTAGTCCCGGTTAGTCCCGGTTTTAGTCCCGGTTTAGACCCGGTTTAGTCCCGGTTTAGTCCCGGTTTAGTCCCGGTTCAGTCCCGGTTTAGACCCGGTTTAGACCCGGTTTAGTCCTGGTTTAGTCCTGGTTTACTCCTGGTTTACTCCTGGTTCAGTCCTGGTTTAGACCTGGTTTAGTCCTGGTTTAGTCCTGGTTCAGTCCTGGTTTAGACCTGGTTTAGACCTGGTTTAGTCCTGGTTTAGTCCTGGTTTAGTCCTGGTTTAGTCCTGGTTTAGACCTGGTTTAGTCCTGGTTTAGTCCTGGTTTAGACCTGGTTTAGACCTGGTTTAGTCCTGGTTTAGTCCTGGTTTAGTCCTGGTTTAGTCCTGGTTTAGTCCTGGTTTAGACCTGGTTCAGTCCTGGTTTAGACCTGGTTTAGACCTGGTTTAGTCCTGGTTTAGACCTGGTTTAGACCTGGTTTAGTCCTGGTTTAGTCCTGGTTTAGACCTGGTTTAGACCTGGTTTAGTCCTGGTTTAGTCCTGGTTCAGTCCTGGTTCAGTCCTGGTTCAGTCCTGGTTCAGTCCTGGTTCAGTCCTGGTTTAGTCCTGGTTTAGACCTGGTTTAGACCTGGTTCAGACCTGGTTCAGACCTGGTTTAGACCTGGTTTAGACCTGGTTTAGACCTGGTTTAGACCTGTTCAGACCTGGTTTAGACCTGGTTTAGTCCTGGTTTAGTCCTGGTTTAGTCCTGGTTTAGTCCTGGTTTTTAGTCCTGGTTTAGACCTGGTTTAGTCCTGGTTTTAGTCCTGGTTTAGACCTAGTTTAGATCTAGTTTAGTTTATGTTTAGTCTTGGTTTCAGTCATGTTTAGTCCTGGTTTTAGTCCTGGTTTAGTCCTGGTTTTAGTCCTGGTTTAGTCCTGGTTTTAGTCCTGGTTTAGACCTGGTTTTAGTCCTGGTTTTAGTCCTGGTTTTAGACCTGGTTTAGATCTAGTTTAGTTTATGTTTTAGTCTTGGTTCAGTCCATGTTTAGTCCTGGTTTTAGTCCTGTTTTAGTCCTGGTTTAGTCCTGGTTTAGTCCTGGTTTAGTCCTGGTTTAGTCCTGGTTTAGACCTGGTTTAGTCCTGGTTTTTAGTCCTGGTTTAGACCTGGTTTAGATTAGTTTAGTTTATGTTTAGTCTTGGTTCAGTCCATGTTTAGTCCTGGTTTTAGTCCTGGTTTAGTCCTGGTTTAGTCCTGGTTTAGTCTGGTTTAGTCCTGGTTTAGTCCTGTTTAGTCCTGGTTTTAGTCCTGGTTTAGACCTGGTTTAGTCCTGGTTTTAGTCCTGGTTTAGACCTGGTTTAGATCTAGTTTAGTTTATGTTTAGTCTGGTTCAGTCCATGTTTAGTCCTGGTTTTAGTCCTGGTTTAGTCCTGGTTTAGTCCTGGTTTAGTCCTGGTTAGTCCTGGTTTAGTCCTGGTTTAGACCTGGTTTAGTCCTGGTTTTAGTCCTGGTTTAGACCTGGTTTAGATCTAGTTTAGTTTATGTTTAGTCTTGGTTCAGTCCATGTTTAGTCCTGGTTTTAGTCCTGGTTTAGTCCTGGTTTAGTCCTGGTTTAGTCCTGGTTTAGTCCTGGTTTAGTCCTGGTTTAGTCCTGGTTTTAGTCCTGGTTTAGACCTGGTTTAGTCCTGGTTTTAGTCCTGGTTAGACCTAGTTTAGATCTAGTTTAGTTTATGTTTAGTCTTGGTTCAGTCCATGTTTAGTCCTGGTTTAGTCTGGTTTTAGTCCTGGTTTAGTCCTGGTTTAGTCCTGGTTTTAGTCCTGGTTTTAGACCTGGTTTAGTCCTGGTTTAGTCCTGGTTTAGACCTGGTTTAGATCTAGTTTAGTTTATGTTTAGTCTTGGTTCAGTCCATGTTTAGTCCTGGTTTTAGTCCTGTTTTAGTCCTGGTTTAGTCCTGGTTTAGTCCTGGTTTAGTCCTGGTTTTAGTCCTGGTTTAGACCTGGTTTAGTCCTGGTTTTAGTCCTGGTTTAGACCTGGTTTAGATCTAGTTTAGTTTATGTGTTAGTCTTGGTTCAGTCCATGTTTAGTCCTGGTTTTAGTCCTGGTTTAGTCCTGGTTTAGTCCTGGTTTAGTCCTGGTTTAGTCCTGGTTTAGTCCTGGTTTTAGTCCTGGTTTAGACCTGGTTTAGTCCTGGTTTTAGTCCTGGTTTAGACCTGGTTTAGATCTAGTTTAGTTTATTTTTAGTCTTGGTTCAGTCCATGTTTTTAGTCCTGGTTTTAGTCCTGGTTTAGTCCTGGTTTAGTCCTGGTTTAGTCCTGGTTTAGTCCTGGTTTAGTCCTGGTTTAGTCCTGGTTTTAGTCCTGGTTTAGACCCTGGTTTAGTCCTGGTTTTAGTCCTGGTTTAGACCTAGTTTAGATCTAGTTTAGTTTATGTTTAGTCTTGGTTCAGTCCATGTTTAGTCCTGGTTTTAGTCCTGGTTTAGTCCTGGTTTAGTCCTGGTTTAGTCCTGGTTTTAGTCCTGGTTTAGACCTGGTTTAGTCCTGGTTTTAGTCCTGGTTTAGACCTGGTTTAGATCTAGTTTAGTTTATGTTTAGTCTTGGTTCAGTCCATGTTTAGTCCTGGTTTTAGTCCTGTTTTAGTCCTGGTTTAGTCCTGGTTTAGTCCTGGTTTAGTCCTGGTTTAGACCTGTTTTAGTCCTGGTTTAGTAGTGGTGGTTTAGACCTGGTTTAGATCTAGTTTAGTTTATGTTTAGTCTTGGTTCAGTCCATGTTTAGTCCTGGTTTTAGTCCTGGTTTAGTCCTGGTTTAGTCCTGGTTTAGTCCTGGTTTAGTCCTGGTTTAGTCCTGGTTTTAGTCCTGGTTTAGACCTGGTTTAGTCCTGGTTTTAGTCCTGGTTTAGACCTGGTTTAGATCTAGTTTAGTTTATGTTTAGTCTTGGTTCAGTCCATGTTTAGTCCTGGTTTAGTCCTGGTTTAGTCCTGGTTTAGTCCTGTTTAGTCCTGGTTTAGTCCTGGTTTAGTCCTGGTTTTTAGTCCTGGTTTAGACCTGGTTAGTCCTGGTTCAGTCCTGGTTCAGTCCTGGTTCAGTCCTGGTTCAGTCCATGTTTAGTCCTGGTTTAGTCCTGGTTTAGTCCTGGTTTTAGACCTGGTTTAGATCTAGTTTAGTTTATGTTTAGTCCAGGTTTCGACCTGGTTTAGTCCTGGTTTTAGACCTGGTTTAGATCTAGTTTAGTTTATGTTTAGTCCTGGTTCAGTCCTGGTTCAGTCCATGTTTAGTCCTGGTTTAGTCCTGGTTTAGTCCTGGTTTTAGACTTGGTTTAGATCTAGTTTAGTTTATGTTTAGTCCTGGTTTAGTCCATGTTTAGTCCTGGTTTAGACCTGGTTTAGTCCTGGTTCAGTCCTGGTTTAGTCCATGTTTAGTCCATGCTTAGTCCATGTTTAGTCCTGGTTTTAGTCCTGGTTTAGACCTGGTTTAGATCTAGTTTAGTTTATGTTTAGTCCTGGTTCAGTCCTGGTTTAGTCCATGTTTAGTCCATGTTTAGTCCTGGTTTAGTCCATGTTTAGTCCTGGTTTTAGTCCTGGTCTGAACCGCAGACGTCACCACATATAGCGGTTAATCTGGATCCCAGTTCCCATTTCCACACGTATCATAGCAACCAAAGAGCCAATCAGAAGCGAGGCTGTTAAGGGCAAGCCCCGGGTCTAAACATGGAGTCAGTGGGCCGCGCTCAGTGGGCCGCGCTCAGTGGGCCGCGCTCAGTGGGCCGCGCTCAGTGGGCCGCGCTCAGTGGGCCGCGCTCAGTGGGCCGCGCTCAGTGGGCCGCGCTCAGTGGGCCGCGCTCAGTGGGCCGCGCTCAGTGGGCCGCGCTCAGTGGGCCGCGCTCAGTGGCACATTTTGCTAGTTTGGCCTTTAGTGGCCAGGTACTCATAGTCGGCCCCGCCGCCGGTACTCCGTGTACTCTGTGTACTGGTGTGTACTGGTGTGTACTGGTTGTACTCTGTGTACTCCGTGTACTCATTGTACTCTGTGTACTTGTGTATACTCTGGTGTACTCTGTGTACTCCTCCCCTCAGTGGTACCATCAGAGCCTGTGGCAGCAGCAGCAGACTTACTCTGCTCCAGAGCAAAACGTACTACCACCAGAACTACAGCTCCCCCTACCTGCCCCCAGCGGAAGTGCCCCACGGTAAGAGCCCCATACACACATATATATACACACACATATATATATATACACACATAAATATACACACATAGATACACGCACACACACATATATATATATATATATATATATATATATACACACACACACATATATATATAGGGAGGGAGGTGTTTTGGGCGTTTATGGATTTAGAGAAGGCGTATGATAGGATTGATAGAGAGGCGTTGTGGTTTGTGTTGAGTTTGTATGGGATCGATGGTAGATTATTGGAAGGTGTGAAGAGTTTTTATAGAAACAGTAGAGCGTGTGTGAGAGTGGGAAAATAACATGAGTGAGTGGTTCTCTGTGAGGGTTGGTTTGCGTCAGGGATGTGTGATGTCTCCGTGGTTGTTTTTTAATGTGTATATTGGTGGTGTGGGTAAAAGAGGTGAATGCAAGAGTGTCAGGTAAGGGTGTGAGGATGGTGAATGTTGATGGCAGCGAATGGAGTATGAATCAGTTGTTGTTTCAGATGATACTGCACTAGTGGCTGATTCAGAGGAGAGCCTGGCACGTTTGGTTGAGGAGTTTGGAAGGGTGTGCGACAGAAGGAAGTTGAGAGTGAATGTGAATAAGAGTAAGGTGATGAGGTGCACGAGGTCAAAGGATGAACGCAGGTTGAATGTGGCACTAAATGGGGAGTTGTTGGAAGAGGTGGAGTGTTTTCAGTATTTGGGGTCGCATGTTGGTGTGGATGGTGGAATAGGGGGTGAGGTAGAGTTTAGAATGAATGAATGAAGTACGAAAGATATGGGGGGGGATGAAGAGAGTTTTTGAATGTAGGTCACTGGGAATGGATGTGAAAAGGAGACTGTACGAGGGTGTGGTGGTGCCTGCTGCGTTGTATGGGGCTGAAACATGGAGTTTGAAAGTTGCAGAGAAGAGGAAGCTGAATGTCGTTGAGATGAGATGTCTGAGGAGTATGTGTGGTGTGACGCGCATGGATCGTGTGAGAAATGAAGAAATCCGAGAGAGAAGTGGTGTGTTGCGAGAGTTGGCTGATAGAGCAGAGCAAAAGGCTTTGGGATGGTTTGGGCATGTTGAGAGAATGGAAAGGGAGCGGCTGGTGAAAAAGGTGTATGAATCTGATGTGAGTGGAGTGAGAATGAGAGGAAGACCACGAATGGGTTGGACAGAGGGGGTAAGAAGAGCGTTGAATGAAAGAGGGATGACTGTGGTGCAGGGAGAGAGGCTGCTCAGGACAGGGATGAATGGAGAGAGTTGGTGTATGAATGAATCAATGGATGGGCGTGGTTGAGGACTGGTCTTGGTATGAAGCGGCAGGGGAAACCAGCTTCGGCTGAGGCCCTGCTGTGGAAGCGCCCACACTGGGCTGTGCAGCTGACCCTGGTGCAGTGTGGTGGGGGTTAGATCAGTCCTCAATCCCAAATCCTTAATCCTTAAACCTGAAACCAAGATGTCCGTTCCCCAACATCATCACAACTATATTGGATGTTGCCTCTCCGGGGACGTTGGGTTTGTGCTGGCGTTGGCCCGCGTGTCCGTCTGGGTGCAGGGTTGTTGGGGGGGTTGTTGGTGGGCTTGGGTGGTATCGCCACCAGGCCTGGTCGTGGGGGACCGAGGGAGCGGCTGGCTGGTGCTTGGGTGTGTGATCCGGATGGCCATCTGGATCCGGGGTTCTTTGGGGGTTTGTATGGTGGACAGGGGGTGCTTGGACGGGGGCAGCGGTGTCTGGGTGCACCTCTGGTTTTGCTGTTATTGTTGCTGTAATTTGAACCTGGTCCCTCTCCCAATGTTTTTAGTTTGTTTTTAATGCATCATTTCTTAGTTAGGGCTGAATATCTACACTTAGGCCTGCAGGACAATGTCCTCCTTTTTAATGCATTTAGACACAATATATATATATATATATATATAGCATACACATATACAACCTAATATAGGGCAACACAGGATAAGAAAAAAATGTTGGGAGAAAGGGGAAAATAGGACAATAGATCAGCAGCGGTGATGGTGATGGACGGGAGGTGCGCCTGGGTGCTCGTTGTCCCTTTCTGGGTGCGGCGGCTGTCCCCTGTGTGGTCCTCTGGAGGATTCCTGGGTGCTGGTGGTGGTCTGTTTTTTGCACTCTGAGTCTGGCCGGTTGCTTCCTTCGTGTCGCCTATGGCGGGTCCTGGGGGTGTTCGACTCGGGTACGCTGGCTGCCCTTTCGGGTGTCCGGTGCATGGATGGGGGGGCGGGTGGACGTCAGTGCGGGCTTTGGCCTCCTCGCAGAGGTTGTAGGCATGGGAGGAGAGTGGTGATGGTGGTGGGGAGGGGACGCTGGTGCAGATGGGGGAGATGGAGAGTCGCGAGGAGGGAGGGTTTGGGGAGGGGAAGGAGGGAGGGAACAGGAGTGTGTGTCCTGTCTAGGCCACCCCACTTGTGGGACACAGCCTGGTATATAGATAGATAGATATATATATATATATATATATATATTATATATATATATATATATATATTATACTACATATATATATATATATATATATATATATATCTATATAATATATATATATATATATATACACACACATATATATATTTATACACAAGTTTAAATATACACATATATTATACACATAAATATACACACATAGATACACACATATATATACACACACGCCCTATATGTATATATATACACAAGTATATATACAAATATATATATACACCATATATATACATATATACACAAATATATATTATAAATATATACACAATATATCACACCCTATACATATATATATAACATATATACACACACCAAAAATATACTCTGACCTGAAGGATTATATTGATCCTTCTTTACAAACGTCGGCCCATATTGATCCTTCTTTACAAACGTCGGCCCATATTGATCCTTCTTTACAAACGTCGGCCCATATCGATCCTTCTTTACAAACGTCGGCCCATATTGATCCTTCTTTACAAACGTCGGCCCATATCGATCCTTCTTTACAAACGTCGGCCCATATTCGATCCTTCTTTACAAACGTCGGCCCATATTGATCCTTCTTTACAAACGTCGGCCCATATTGATCCTTCTTTACAAACGTCGGATCCTTCTTACCCATATTGATCCTTCTTTACAAACGTCGGCCCATATTGATCCTTCTTTACAAACGTCGGCCCATATTGATCCTTCTTTACAAAACGTCGGCCCATATTGATCCTTCTTTTTACAAACGTCGGCCCATATTGATCCTTCTTTACAAACGTCGGCCCATATGATCCTTCTTTACAAACGTCGGCCCATATTGATCCTTCTTTACAAACGTCGGCCCATATTGATCCTTCTTTACAAACGTCGGCCCATATTGATCCTTCTTTACAAACGTCGGCCCATATTGATCCTTCTTTACAAACGTCGGCCCATATTGATCCTTCTTTATATTGATCCTTCTTTACAAACGTCGGCCCATATTGATCCTTCTTTACAAACGTCGGCCCATATTGATCCTTCTTTACAAACGTCGGCCCATATTGATCCTTCTTTACAAACGTCGGCCCATATTGATCCTTCTTTACAAACGTCGGCCCATATTGATCCTTCTTTACAAACGTCGGCCCATATTGATCCTTCTTTACAAACGTCGGTCCCATATTGATCCTTCTTTACAAAACGTCGGTCCATATTGATCCTTCTTTACAAACGTCGGCCCATATTGATCCTTCTTTACAAACGTCGGCCCGTATCGATCCTTCTTTACAAATGTTGGTCCATACCGACAGGAGCATCTTGCAGTTGGAGATTTGTGGGAGTCACATCCAGGGCATGAAGCTCCTGTTCCTCCACATCCCAAAGATGCTCTATCGGGCTGAGATCTGGTGACTGTGGGGCCGTTGTAGTTCAGTGAATCATCGTCATGTTCAAGAAACCAGTTTGAAATGACTGGAGCTTTATGACACGGTGCATTATCCTGCTGAAGTAGCATCAGAGGATGGTACATGGTCATGAAGGATGGACATGGTCAGAGACAATGTTCAGGAGCCCGTGGCATTTAAACGTGCCCAACTGGCACTAACGGAGCCCCCACCACCATTACACCACCACCTCCACCTGCACAGTGGGAACAAGGCCTGATGGATCCATGTTCTCATTCTGTTTACGCCAAACTCTGACTCTACCATTTGAGTCTCAACACAAATCGAGACTCATCAGACCAGCAACATTTTTCAGTCTTCAACTGTCCCAGTTTTGATGAGCTCGTGCAGATTGTCGCCTCTTTTTCCTATTTGTAGTGGAGATGAGTGGTGCCCGGTGGGTCTTCTGCTGTTTGTAGCCCATCCGCCTCAAGGTTGTGCGTGTTGTGGTTCACAAATGCTTTGCTGCTTCCTCGGTTTTAACGAGTGGTTGCTTCAGCAACGTTCCTCTTCTATCAGCTTGAATCACTCGGCCCATTCTCCTCTGACCTCTAGCATCTACAAGGCATTTTCTCCCACAGAACTGCCGCAGACTGGAGGTTTTTCCCTTTTCACACGATTCTTTGTAAACTCTAGAAATGGTTGTGTGTGAAAATCCCAGTAACTGAGCAGATTGTGAAATACTCAGACCGGCCCGTCTGGCACCGACAACCAGGCCACGCTCAAAACTGCTTAAATCACCTTTGTTTCCCCATTCTGACGTTCACTTTTGGAGTCAGGAGATGGTCTTGACCAGGACCACACCCCTAAATGACCTGAAGAAAAACTGCCATGTGATTGGTTGATTAGATAATTGCATTAAAGATAAATTGAACAGGAGTTATAATAATCCTTTAGGTGAGTGTAAAAAAAAATATATATATATATGTTATATATATATATATATATATATATATATTATATATATATATATATATATATATATATATATATATATATATATATATATATAATATATATATATATATATATATATATATATATATATATATAATATATATATATATATAATATATATATAATACCGCGGAGGGGGTATATATACCCCCTCCGCGGGTGGTCTCTTTATCCCTTTTTTCCACACTGGGGTCCTCTCCCAGAGGCCTGGAGCTTGATGGTTCTTCAGTATCTTTGCTGTTCCTTTTCTGGACTGAGATGTCTGATGTTTCTCCTGGGATCTGCTGTAGTCTCTCCTCCAGTTTGGGGGTCACTGCCCCGAGTCCGATGACCACGGGCACCACTGAGGCCTTCACCTTCCAGACCTTCTCCAGCTCTTCTTTGAACCCCTGGTATTTCTCTAGTTTCTCATGCTCCTTTTTCCTGATGTTCTCTTGGTTCTGTGATGTTCCACCACGACGGCTTTGTTCTGTTGTTTCATCCACCTCCACTATGTCCGGTTGGTCCATCTCCATCTGTCAGTCTGTATCTGAGTCCCACAGGATCTTGGCTCATTCTCCACGACCCTTTGGAGGTGTTTCTTGACCTGGTTGTTTCCAGTCCGTACTCTGCACAGATGTTTCTGTCACTATGGCTCCACTTGGTTATGTGGCTCCATGTTTGTGTTCTCTGCATCTTACACCTGCAGTTATGAGCTGGATTGTCTCAGGAGCCTCTTTGTCTTGGGTCTTGTCTGGTGGTAGATCTGAGCCTCTATCGCTCTGGTGCTCAAGGCTCCTGTGCTCCAGGATGAGCCTCTGTCCTTCAGTCCGGCTCTTTCTCAAGACATTGGTGGATTTCTTGATATGATCCACTTCAGTTTTGTCCCGGTGGTACATCCCATGCAGGGGCTTGTCCTTCCATGATGGTTCCTCCAGCTCCTCTTCCTCTGCTCCACTGTCTGAGACACTGATCATCTGTTGGGGCCTTGTCCTGGATGTACTTGTGGATCTTGGATGTTTCATCCTGGACTGTGGCTCTCACACTCACTAGTCCTCGGCCCTCCTTCCTTACGGCTCGTACAGTCTCAGGGAGCTGGATTTGGGGTGGTCCCTCCATGCAGGTCAGGAGCTTTTGAGTCTTAACATCTGTGTCTGTATCTCCTCCTTTGACTTATGATTCCTGTTGTGTATCTGATTACTCTCAGGGCGTAGCTGTTTATTGCCTGGGTCTTGTTCCATTGAGCTGACTCCTTAGGACTTGTCTTACTCGTCTGAGGTATTTGGCCGTGGCCGTGATCAAGAAATCCACCAATGTCTTGAGAAAGAGCTGGACTGAAGGACAGAGGCTCATCCTGGAGCACAGGAGCCTTGAGCACCAGAGCGATAGAGGCTCAGATCTACCACCAGACAAGACCCAAGACAAAGAGGCTCCTGAGACAATCCAGCTCATAACTGCAGGTGTAAGATGCAGAAAACAAACATGGAGCCACATAACCAAGTGGAGCCATAGTGACAGAAACATCTGTGCAGAGAACGGACTGGAAACCCCCAGGTCAAGAAACACCTCCAAAGGTCGGTCGAGGAATGAGCCAAGATCCTGTGGGACTCAGATACAGACTGACAGATGGAGATGGACCAACCGGACATAGTGGAGGTGGAGAAACAACAGAACAAAGCCGTCGTGGTGGAACATCACAGAACCAAGAGAACATCAGGAAAAAGGAGCATGAGAAACTAGAGAAATACCAGGGGTTCAAAGAAGAGCTGGAGAAGGTCTGGAAGGTGAAGGCCTCAGTTTAGTCCAGTTTGAGTCTGACCCGGTTTCACTTTCCCACAGTGGCCCCACAGCCGTACCCCGAGACCCGGGTCACCCACCCGCCTCCCACCCCCTACCAAGACTGCACACCCGGACTGAGGGCCCCGAAGACCACCACACAGGTACCACACCCGAGAGGCCTGGTATGGTCCTGGTTTAGTCCCGATTTAGTCCTGGTTCTGACTCGGTTCCATGTCTTTCTCTGCAGCTCCTGGCTCCTCCCTGGACCCCCCTAGCCCCGCCCCCGTGTACCCTGACCCCCCCACTCCTGTGCTACACCTGACGTACGAGGCTCCGCCCACTCACCTTCACCACTCCACCTTCTACGGCTGCCATTGGCCGCCGCAGCCGGCCCCACCCCCTCGCGTCTACTGCCCCGCTTCTGGCCCCTCCCACTTGGTCAGCTACATCCCGCCGCCGCACTACGCCCCGGGAATCTGACCTACGACCCCCATGACCCCGTCACCCCCGACCTCTGACCTCGTGCATTGTTTCGTAATGTCAGTTTTGTGTTTCTTGAACAGTTTAGTCCGGGTCAGACTGGTTTAGTCCGGGTCAGACTGGTTTAGTCCGGGTCAGACTGGTTTAGTCCGGGTCAGACTGGTTTAGTCCGGGTCAGACTGGTTAGTCCGGGTCAGTCTGGTTTAGACCGGGTCAGACTGGTTTAGTCCGGGTCAGACTGGTTTAGACCGGGTCAGACTGGTTTAGTCTGGTTTAGTCCGGGTCAGACTGGTTTAGTCCGGGTCAGACTGGTTTAGACCGGGTCAGACTGGTTTAGTCCGGGTCAGACTGGTTTAGACCGGGTCAGACTGGTTTAGTCTGGTTTAGTCCGGGTCAGACTGGTTTAGACCGGGTCAGACTGGTTTAGTCCGGGTCAGACTGGTTTAGTCCGGGTCAGACTGGTTTAGTCTGGTTTAGTCCGGGTCAGACCGGGTCAGACTGGTTTAGTCCGGGTCAGACTGGTGTTAGTCTGGTTTAGTCCGGGTCAGACTGGTTTAGACCGGGTCCGACTGGTCAGACTGGTTTAGTCCGGGTCAGACTGGTTTAGTCCGGGTCAGACTGGTTTAGTCCGGGTCAGACTGGTTTAGAGTTTGTTCTTGAAGGTGACGTCTCTCGACTCGTCGGTGGAAACACTTTAGTTTGTTTTGGTTCTGTTTTTGTGCCTCTGAGCCAAACACCTCCAGACTGAAAATGTTTTTGTTATAAATCCACAGTGTGGACTCTTTGTGTTCGGAATAAAACATTTACACCACTGCAGAAGTTTGGACCAGAGTCTGATTCGACCAGAGACCGAAGACCAGACCGGACCAGAGACCGGACCAGAGACCGGACCAGAGACCGGACCAGAGACCAGAGACCAGAGACCGGACCAGAGACCGGACCAGAGACCGGACCAGAGACCAGAGACCAGAGACCAGAGACCAGACCAGAGACCAGACCAGAGACCAGAGACCAGACCAGACCAGAGACCAGACCAGAGACCAGAGACCAGACCAGAGACCAGAGACCAGAGACCAGACCAGAGACCAGACCAGAGACCAGACCAGAGACCGGACCAGAGACCGGACCAGAGACCGGACCAGAGGACCGACCAGAGACCAGACCAGAGACCGGACCAGACCGGACCAGACCCGAGACCAGACCAGAGACCAGACCAGAGACCAGACCAGAGACCAGAGACCAGACCAGACCAGACCAGAGACCAGAGACCAGACCAGAGACCAGACCAGAGACCAGACCAGAGACCAGACCAGAGACCAGAGACCAGACCAGAGACCAGGGAGCGCAGCCTTAATCTGGTCTAAGTGGATTTATTTACCCAGGATTAGGAGTCTGCTCTAGACATTCACCTGTTTCACTCATGAAGTAAAATTGTCGGGACCAGACCAGGATCTGGACCAGGACCGAACCAGGACTAGAGCAGGCCTGGGAATAGAACCCCCACACGGGCAGATGAGCTGAAGGCCGCAGATGGACATTAGACCGGTCTGAGACCAGGACTTTGGGAGACTCAGGTGAGGATTCAAACTTAACCCAGAGTAGAGCTTTATCACACCGAGTCCTGTATGACCACAGTCCTGGTTCATGCCCCTCAGACCCCTGACCTTTAACCTTTGACCTTTAACCTCTGACCTGCTCGTCTCTGGTTTACTGTCTGACAGGTTCAGGTGATTCTCTGTGATGTTAGAGGAGTTTTGGCCCAGTGAGCCGCAGGGTAAAGGTCACGTTATGAAAGTCCCTCATGTCACGATTGGACATTTTTTGTTCTGTTTTTTTCCTGGTTGTCAAACTCAAAAAATAAATACTCAGTCCTGTGCTAAATGCTACTATACTATACAGTAGTACTGTACTATACAGTAGTATATATTAAATAAAAGTATATATACAATTTCCATGGTCCTCCAGTGAGCAGTTTCCAGAGGACCAGGACCAGACCGGACCAGGACCAGACCGGACCAGTACCAGACCGGACCAGGACGAGACGGGACCCGACCGGAGCCATGTCTGCCGCCGGCGCCTGGAGGAACAACAGCTTCAGCCGAGACCCTCCTCTGTCTGACCAGGGAGAAACCATCATCGGAGTTTATCTACTACTGCTGGGTAAAACGAGCACTGTGCATACACATGCTAACATGCTAACGCTTTACACACACACACATGCTAACATGCTAACGCTTTACACACATACACATGCTAACACTGTACACACATACACATGCTAAGATGCTAACGCTTTACACACATACACATGCTAACATGCTAACACTGTACACACATACACATGCTAACCTGGTAGCCACATCACATTCACTTTCTGTGTAAACACATACACATGCCCCCATGTCTGTCCCTGCTACACACATACACATGTAACCATGGTCTGTAAATGTTACGTATGCTAACATGCTCTAACGCTACATGATCCTGGGTTTTTAACATGCT
>JAIEZT010001375.1:75579-138522 GCA_019594935.1 Periophthalmus modestus | reverse complement strand
GATGAGTAACTCTGGACCACTGCAAACCCGGGTTAAAAATGAAACTTTTCTGTTGTTCGCATTTTTAGGCAGTAAAAACTCAGGTTACACAGACTTTAACATATGAATGGACAAGTCTGTGAAAAGTCCAATATATTGATTTGACATGTCCTGCAGTTCCCTTTACCTCCTTGGTAGTAACTCCAGCCACTACAATCAGGCCAACTATCATACATCTTTAGGAGTTTTCATTAAAATGTTTATGTTGCCGTAGTGCCCCTTGGTACTTCCCCATTTGCATAAAACAGGCATTCAATACCCTTTTGTGGTTACATTTCTCGCACAGCATACATCTCAGGCATGCGCTCCTGTGGCTCAACTCCTAGCGTACCGAATTCAGTAATGTGCTTGTGAGTAGTTGGCCTTTCACAAGCCTACTATCCTCAGATTAGAGCCGTTTTTTCATCATGAGTTATAAAGCGGTGGTGCACCGGGTATTCCCTCATGACAAATTGGCCTATGCGGCTCTGCCATATACATCTCAAAGTGTCGCCACATGCTTGCTGGAGAGTCCATGGAGGTTTGGTCTCTTGGCTATCATTGGCTATTGGTTATGTTTAGCTTGGATAATGTAAAAGGGGGGACTAAAAACCTAAAACCTAGCTAACAACTACATTGCAAAAAGAGCTGATAACGTGGGCAATACTTTGAGTACTACCAGCACCTGAAGAATGGAGTGCGGGGGGTATGAGGGGACGGGATTCCTGGGGGTTAAAAGAAAAATGGTTTGGGCCAAACCTATGGTATCCACACCTCAAAACTCAACAATAAAACAAGGTGTTATAGACAGAAACAACGGGAATCATCAGATGTATGGAATGCAGGTCCTGTGCGATGGTGTCACGTAGTATTGAACTTGCAATGGCCCACTGGAGGGCAGCACAAACTCATGTTGTTTTGGAACACATCGCTGCCATGTGTCCCTAAGTGTGTTCTACAAGGACTGGGACAGTAGTAGACAATTGCAAAAACTCAAATCACCATATACCTAGTAAAAAAAGATGATTATAGTCATGTGTTAGTTCCACTGTCAAGGGTGACAATTATGTAAAAAACAGGCTTTTGGTTGTGTCAGCGTTTCATCAGTTATAAACATTGTTCTCTTACAATTTGCATGATCAGGTGAAGGTATTTCCCATTTAGCCATGAAGGTTTGATAATTTCGGTATTGTCCAGCATTGAGGCTAAGTTCTCAGAAGTTCGCAGTGACCTACCTTCCTATTTAGTTTAGTTAGTTAGTTAGTTTTTACTTTGTGATTATTGTAAAAAAAAAAAATCAGAGTCACAGTCAATACACATGTGGTTAAATAATGCTACCAAATCAATTTTTCATAATAAAAAAAATGTGGACTGTTCGGTTTAGATAAATATTGCAGTTTATAATGAACAAAAAATGTAAAAACTGATGATCTTCACAGTGTGTTAAAGGTACTGTATGTACTCATCTGCACTGGCTCGTCACCTGCCTAATACCATGGAAATAGAAAGTTAAAACCACACTTCAGAACATTGTAGATGGAGAGATATGAAATATTTTATGCCATACTGTGGATATTACAGCCAAAGTAACAACAATTCATGGAAACAAGCAGGAGGATACAAGTCAGGGCTTGTGGAGATGCAAGTCCATTCACAGTAAGATCACAGGTTTTTTGTATGGGTTACTAGAGCTAGTTTAAGGTCTTTCTTTTCAATATCAGCGACTCTAAACCCTTATCGCCATCGTTTAAAGGTACACTATGCTGCTTCATTAAGGTTCAGGAAAACCTTTTTAGATTGATAGATAATTTATTAATCTGTAATTAATGGATCCAGATGATGCTCAAGCACCTGCCCCTTGCCTAAGTGTCCCTTCCTGGGCGTTTGTTCAACCACAGCAGAAGAGAGCAGATGTATAAAATGTGTTTTATAAACACTCGCACAATAAGCTATTAGACAGAAAAAGATTCACTGCTGCTCTCGCTCCCCTGCCCATGTGGTCTGCCTATTGCCGCTTCCAGACTCCCAAGTTGTGTGCCTTAACGCTGCACATAACACCAAAGATCAGAGACTGTAGGAACAGTATTAGAGGTCCATAACGATGTTTCGACACCACCTAAACTTTTCAGTTTTACTTTTTGACAGTTCGCCTCATATTCACAATGTTATGAGCAAAACGGCTGATGGGATAATATGTCTATAGTAGCTACTGCGGCGTAATTTCTAGAAAAGATGTGTTGATTCTCATAAAAGAAATGGACAAAAGCTTTAGACGTTTCCTGGAGCGTTTGTCCACAGCCCAGTGTGAGGCTGCAGCTCACAGGCAGGGAGCGCTCAGAGTGATGAAGCAGGGAGGAGCCAGGGACAGAGCAGGACTGGCGATTCACAGAGAACCACTATCATAAAAGTCTGACATAAGTGTTCAGTCTTTCTGAAAATGGGAGTAATCACAAGTATTTGATAAAGGTTATTAGCCAGTTATAGTATAGTCCAAATAAACAATTGACTGTTTTGTTTCATGGCGAGGAGTAGCCAGTACCATGTCCCACAGGAATTTGCTTTTATTTGAGCAAAAATCTCCTCACATGATCCTTTTTTGCTCTGTGTCCTGTCATTTTTGTAATGAATATTTTTAGTCCCTCAGCTCATTCACCTATATGCACAAAGATTTGCCTTCTAAAAGTTCAGCAGCTGCACACCAAAAAGTAATCTGCCAAGAAGTAAAATCATTATTGGATAGTTATTTTAAGAGAGCTCTGGAAAAAGTGCCCTTTTTCTTGATTAAACACCTGCCCCCTAAAATGTCTGCACGTCCCTTGGGTGACGGACGTTTTCCTTTAAAAATGTACATCAGCGCACCATGATGTAGGACCAAGTAGAGGTGGGTAAAAATGCCTACACCATAAGAAATTTCTGAAACTCTACCAACAAGAGGTCAGTATAGACATTAGTTTGTCAGCAACACATTTTTTCCAAGTAATACAACACACATGCTTTTGTACAGCAGCTTTTCATTCTCATTTTGGTTCACTAGATGGAAAATGTGAGGAGTACATTTTTGTTCTTCTGAGTCTGAATATGGCTACCTAACTTTCTACTCTATCTTTACAAGTACAGAGGAACCTAAAATCATTACTTTGAGGCTATTTTTACTACATTTGTTTGCTGCCGTGTCATTACCTTAGATGTGGCTAATGGACAATGAAATCACTCGGGGATTTGTTGGTACAGGCATACAAAGTAATGAGAGACAGTGCCAAACTAGGGATTTCATTCCCCTGTTAATAAAGAAGGCCTGTGTTAATCACCTATTCGCCCATGTGCCACTTTGAAGAAAACCACCCTGCACTCTGAGTCTTTGATTCAGGATTGAAAGAGGACCAGAGGGGGCAAAGGAGGGAGTAGGGAAGGAGGGTGATGGAAACTGTGGAGTCCCTTAAGAAGAGAAAGAAGAACACTTTTATTTTTAGCTTAAAGGTAAGTATGTAGTATTTTACTAAAGGAATGAAGAAATTCCATCCATCTACCCATGAGGTAGACATGGCAAAAATTGGATCTATAGCTTTTACTGATAACAATGGTAATGCAGTACAAAAAACATTAGGACATGATGGACCAAGTTGTTTATGTTAGAATTTTTCTGTTTTGCTTCTCAGACGATTATCCAATCACAAAGCAGAATGAGCCTCACATGATTCTCTCATTTAGTAGTCCAGTCAATGCGCTGAAATCCAGTTGGTTTAATCCTAAAAAGACTCTGATCTGAATCCTCACTACCTAAACCCCAGCACCTGCTCTGGTATGTGTCCTCTGTCTGCAAATGGGGCGTGGGTGGTGTCAGTCCTGGACACATGGGTTCCCAGTGCCTTAACCTGCAGATAAAGTCCAAGCGTGTCGAGCCAGAGTGCACTAACGGACAGAGGGGGGGTCTCATTCAGGATAGGGTATGGATCCTCCAACCAGGCACTGGGTCATCCAACCAGGTGAGGGAAGGGATGGATCCGACAGAGAAGAGTAGAAGGAAACAGAGGATAGTGCTCAGGTTGCCATACTTCCCCCAGCATAGTTTTATTTTGGTGGTTTTATTTCTGCTCCTAAACTGGCCTGGCCATAAGCTAATTCAAAGAGGAACGTTTTTAAGCCTGGGCTTAAATGTAGAGACTGTAGGGGTTCTCTTGAGATGGGCAGGAGCTGATCCATAACACAGGAGTTTTGGTAGCTGAAAGCTCCCTCCTACTGCTTTTAGACCACTCTAGGAACCACCAGTAGTCCAGCATTTGAGAGCGGAGTGCTCTGTTTGGAAGATATGGTACTATAGCATCTTACAGATATGATGGGGCCACACCCTTATGGCTTTATATGTCAGGAGGATTTTGGGGCGGGGATAAGGTCAGGAGGAGAGGCTGGCTGCTGCATTTTTTTGACACCAGTTGAAAGATTTTTAAGAGCTCTTGGGGAACACAGCTAATAGGCAATGACCCTCTGTTTTTTAACAGTTTAATCTGTTATGGTCGATGGTCCAGACCTGGTCCAACAGAACCAGGACTGAGACGCGTCCATTGTGAGCTGCTAATAAGTCATTTGTGACCTTAAGTAGTGCAGTGGCTGTGCTCTGTAAACTCTGAGTCCTGACTGAAAAACTTCAAATAAGTTATTAGCGTAGAATAGGGGTCCCACAACCTTTTTTGCACCACGGACTGGAATAATGTAGGTTTTATTTTTCACCAAAACAGGAATGGCGATACACGCGGTAGATAAATGTGATAAAAATAAGTTAAGTGCATAAAAAATACAACTCACTATACCGCTGAATCAGTGGGAGCCCCTGCTCTTGTTTCTTCTTCCTTCTTGTCACATTTGTTTCTTTTAAAAAAATTCTTAAAGGCTTATCTTTTAATCCAGGTGCTTAGTCTCCATGTGCCGAAGCAGTTTTGAAGGTTTCATTGCCTCTTTCGCTTTTTGGCAGATCATTTTGCCTATTTTAAGTAATATTTTTCTTAATTTGGTATGTTTTTTTTCTAAAAATTTTTCAGTTGACATTTTGCAGTGCAACTTCTACAGCCCAGAGCAGAGTTTTGCAGTCACAGTAATGCTAACAACAACTAACATGCTAATATCTCACTTCCTGGTTCATGGACAATAAAAAACACTATATTTTCATGAGATCAGATGACAGATCCCCTACAGGAAAAGTTACATAGTACACCTTTAGTTATAGTATTTAGGCTCCTTGTCATTTTTAGTAACGCTTACACTGTGTCATGCTGTACCTGAATTAAGTATAATATGCTTTAAACTGTATTGTTTCTAAGTATTATCTGTCTTTTGTTCCCCAGGTCTAATGCTATCAGCCTATGCACGAGTGGGATCAGTTTTGGGGGACAAGGACCTGCTGGAGAGAGCGGTGGAGGCCGGGGGAACTTCCTGAAGGAGCACCTATGGGACCCCAACAGGCAGATGATGCTCAGATCATGTTACCGTGGAGACCAGATGGAGGTGGAGCAAATGTAAGTACGCTGTTTTGATGTTATTCCAAAATGTTAACTTTTGATTAATTGGAATGTGGTTGGGGAATATTTGTTTATATAACTTGTAACTACAGGTCCAATACTGTTTTACCTACATTTTCAATCTCCTCATACACACGGCTTTTTAAAAAATATCCCTTTTTTTTTTGCAATCCAACAGAAATGTGCTAAAAACATGAAATTAAGTGCAAAAGTTCAGAAATATATACTCTATCCCAATTTTTCTATTTGAGCAAAATGTGTCTTGCCCCTTTATAGATTTACTGTATAAGCAGCTCTTGAGGTCAAACTATGTCGGTCTGCATGTAACTACAAATTATTATTTTATATTATTGTTGAGAACCAGGACATGTGTGTTAGCATGCTAGTTGTTGTTAGCTTTACCCTGGCTGCTCCGGTCTCTGAAAGTTAGGTCGAATTTATTATTATCTATTCTCTTCCTTTGCTAAATCAAATGAAAGAGCTGCCGGTGTCTTTTCTGAGTTCTCCGCAGTGAGCAGAAGGAGGCTGAGCTATAGAGGTAAACCCAGGTTATGGCAGGAAATCAGAGGAATGTTCACAGGCACAATAACCTGATTAGCTACATTTACATGAAGCCGTCTGGAGCTGAAGCCTCCATCATACACTTGGAATGGGATTAGAGGTGCAGCCTGCTTCAAATGACTTTGTTTGGGAAAAATACTAACTCAGAAATAGACCAAGAGGTTGATTTATCTAGTAAATCAAATAGTTGAACGTATTTCTAAGTAGGCAAATGTGGGTCATATATATTGTAGTGTATAGAGTAATGTGTTTAAAATGGTTGGGTGGTAATATGGCTTTATACAAAAATGTTCTAAGGTGTACACTAGGTGGCACATCATCTGCATGATTCCATGGAAATATAACGTTAAAACCATACTTCAGAACAATCTCCATGGAAATAGATACATTTTATGACATACTGGGGAATATTACAACCAAAGGAACAACATTTCTATGGAAACGAGCAGGAGGAGGCTGTCCTCCAGGCCAAATGGGAGTCAGGTTTGTGGAGATGCAAGCCTGCTCACAGTAAGGACACATGTTTTTCTACAATCTTCAGTGCAATAAAAACGACCAAAATGAAAAAAACAAACATACTTTTATTTTAGTCTGTTTTTGGGCAAAAAGTTACATACTGTGGCTCTTTAACGCTATCTGCTTCTGAGAGTTTATATTTCACTACTTTTGTTAGGACGGATACTGTTGATATTTCTCTAACATCTGTTGGTTTCTTTCTTTAGAATTGGCAATATTCTACTTGTTCATATAGTGCACAAAATGTAAAATAGGCCTACTACTAATTTTACGCAAAGTGTGGACATGAGTTTGAATCCACGAAATGTCATCTTTTTTCGAACCTCGGTCCTGTAACATAAATTTAACCGGACAAAGCTTATATAGAAAAAAAACAAACGTGTTCCATCATTTCCTTTTATTCATTTCCTGAGCTCAAAGTAGACAAACAGGTGCTAGCTACGGTTACCCCAGCAATGCACCGCTCCTCACCTGCCCATTCTCCCCAACAACCCACTTTATTCCTCCTTAGTTTGAGTCCACATGTCCTCGTTCTGTTACCCACCGCTGTGCCCTAGTTAAAGAATCCCTCCCATCAGCAGAAATAACATGTCCAACTATGTCCCACTACAATGTACCATTTGTAACTTAAACTAGCCTTCACCACATCTCTATATAACCTTATTCCGCCGCTACCAGCCCATCCATAAACGTCCGGCTAACATCGGCTAGCTTACCGGCCCTATATGTTTATTTTTTCCTCCATGCATGGGTTAATTGATGTGTCATGGCGAGCACATATGGGGCGTGTTATAAATTAGCGGGAGAAATGGTAGGTGTTGTGCCTAACTGGGTTAATGGGAAGCGGGACCGGGTAGCAGATGATGGCAAAGACACCAGATGATCGGGTGGATGGTGAGTGCGTAATGTGGCCTTCGGGGACAGGCAGAAAGGATGGGAAAAGAGAGAGAGAGGCTGAGCGGGCTACAGGTGATGCGTTTGCTGTCCTGCTGTATCTTTGTTTGCCTAATCAGAACTTTTATGTACTTTAGTATGAATGAGTTAAAGGTGGAACTACACGCTAAGTCCATTTTATTTGCTAATAAACTGTGCATATGGTGTTTTAATACCATTAAAAACTGCTTCTACTGCTAATTTTTTGTGCTGCCTTAAGTGGTGATTTCAAGTACTATGTGACATCACACAAGACTGCTCTGACTATAAACTGGCTAAGCTGACTAACCAAAGTAATTTGATGTATGGATAAAAAAAAAAAAGAAACAAAAGCATTTCATGAGTTGGGACGTTGGGATGTTGACTTGGACAATGTGCAGTGTTTATTTATTCATTTATTTATCTGCAGATTCCTGACAAAATTAGAAATATAGCGCAAGACTAGTGTTGGAAGCTTCAGCTGTGAATGAGAAAATATACAACTTCTGGTAGGGTTTTAACAAGGATATATCAATATAACATGGATAAAAGCTAAAAAAAAAAAAACACACAGAAAATTAACTACATTATTTAACCATGCTATTTTCTGAGTTAAACATATAATAACGTCCTTCTCTTAGATGGGAAGCAAAGGGAATTTACTGTGTTAAACCTGATCATTAAGGTCAAGGTCAACCATATAAAATCTGCAGGTTACTTATCCTATCTCAATTGAATTATATGCATTGTCTATAGAAAATGAGGCCAAACATTGCAACACATTTTTAACTTCCACAAATTAAACTACTACTGCTTTATGTTGGAATTCTGCTATGGCTCGTTGGTTCCCGTCTCCCCAGGTGTCCTTCACTGACCTGGCTGTGAGTCCCGGACAGACATGACCAGTACTCACAGTCAGGTCAGTGAGGGCCACTTGAGTCTTGTCGCAAGTTGTCATCTCTCTAGAATCAGGTGATATGGAAGAGTGTGAGAGACAGAACTGATAACATTAAAGCGAGACTAAAGGTATGCATGTGATGTTATGACCTTCCAAAAGGCCTACTGCTTAAACTGGTCATACTTCTTAAAGCCGCACTGCAGAATATTTCAGATGTAGTGCCTCTACTTTATGCAAGTTAAAGGTTCTGCATTATGCGAAATTGATTAGCTTAGCTTTTAGCCATTTTAGAATTTTGTCAACTTATCAAAAACATATCAATTTGTGTTTTGTTTCATTCACACATGTTTGACTATTCCTGCATTATTAGTCTGTCTATATCCACAAAACCGAACATGCTCTGTTCCACCTTGTGATGTTATGAAGCTGTAGTTTTCAAGTTAACTACTATCTTTGTACTTTTAGTTCAGTAGAGGTTGGCAATTCCAGGGCTGAAATGATCCAAATGATTCTATTGAAGGTGTATGGAGTTTAAAATGCAAATATGTAAGTTTTTTGTGTTAAACATGTGTGAATGAAACAAAACCCAAGTTCAGGTATGTTTCTGATGATGAAACATTATAACTTTGGTCAGAAAATAGCATAGTATGGGGCCAAATTGATGTATATAAAGTTCATAAAACAACTGTCATATTTAAGAATAATGAATTACATCATTTTACTTTATATTGTTGTGAAGTACAAGTTTGGCATCTGTAAGCATAATTGTTTGTTTTTTTAACCCTATAGCATCAAATGTTTTCACCGCCGATAGCCTCACAGTTGTGGACTTTCCATTACCGTAACTCCACAACCAGGTGTGCTCTCATGTAAATTCAAATGGTATCTCAAAGCAGAGGCATGAGGCTCTTTAAATATGTTACTGTCATTACAGTAATGTGCTTACGTCCCCTCAAAGATGACCAATCAGAGCGCAAGTGCTGTTATTCGATGCATCAAAGGAAAAATAAGGATGGATATGTAAAATAGGTGTGTGTGAAAAAAGGCAAAAGTACCTGCTGATAGTCTAGGCGAGTTATAATGGTCTATAACAGAGGTGGACAAACTTTTTGACACATGGGCCAGGCAGGTTCTAAAATATGACAGAGGGGCGGGGCCAGGATATATATATGTATGTATATATGACATGAGAGATTTGGCCTGTAACATGTAGCAAAGCATGTATATGCAAGGCTCATTGTACAAATTGTTTTCCAAATGCATTAATTAAATTAATAATTAATTTATGAAATTTCACTGAGATAAACACGGCAGAAAAACTCACATTTAGTTTTATCAAGTGCTAAAAGATCAACAACTTGTTGAAAAGGTAAATTGAACAAACTTTACCTTTACCTATTTTAATATAATTTCATCATGTTCGGCGGGCCAGATTAAGAAGCCCTTTGGGCCAAACTACGGCGGGCCGTAGTTTGCCCATGTCTGGTCTATAATGTGCTCAGTCCTTAAAGGGTTTTAAACATGAATGAGCACCAGTTGTCCCCCTGTAAAAGCGAACCGTGGCATTAAGCTGATACTCCTCTCACAATAAGAATACATGTTTTTCAAGCTATTTTTGAGCCAAAAAAACAAACAAAAAAATATATAAATTAATAAATGCAACATTGAAACATGTAATGCCATACTTTGGAACATTTCGATTGGAACACACCACAAGAAAAATTACATGTGCATGTTTAAAGCAGACCATTCTCTTAGTTCAGTCAAAATCTCAAGTGTAATCACATTTTTTTCACTCCTGACAGTTACATTTTGGACTTGTCTTTTGCTCTGTTCCTGACGTGTCCCAGGTCTCAGGTGCATAGAGGCTGTACTGTCATCTTCTGTCTTCTGTCTCATTTAGACACATGAGTCAGCCCTGTCTGTAACGGTCCAGCTCTCTCATTGGCCTATCCCGTCTTATCATGTGTCCTCAACCCCTCTCCACCTCTATGACACTGTCCCCTTGTATACGTCCACGGATGTCCCCAAACACTATGGTATCGGGCTGCCTGTCACCGGCATACCCACTACACTCACGAACATCAGGGTGCCAAATTTTTAACCTTTATTATCAAAACCTTTATTTAACCACATGATCCCTTGAGATTAAAGGGCCCATATTACACTATTTTCTGATGTATTCCATAATGTTTCCTCATCAAAAACATACTTGGAGTTGTGTTTTGTTTCATTTACATATGTTTAACACACAAACCCTGCATATTTAGGCTGAGTTCTTCTCTCAAACTGAAAACACTCTATTCCACCTTGTGATGTCATGTGATAATACAGGAAGTGCTCCACTGTGTTTTTTTACTCCATACACCTTCACTAGAAACATTTGATAATTTCATCCCTGGAATTGCCAATCTCCACTGAACTAAAAGTAAAAGGAAAGGTAGCTGTTATCTTGAAAACTACTGCTTCATCACAAGGTGGAACAGAGCATTTTGAGCTTTGGAGATAAAGACAGACTATTAATACAGGATTACTCAAACATGTGGGAATGAAAGAAAACACAACTTTTGTGAGCATTTAAGCGTTAAACTTCTATACCTCATCATCAAGAGGCAATTTTGTGTAATATAGGACCTTTAAATTAAAACATTAGCGAGAGAAAACACATTTATTTACAACAGTCAGTACTACCATTTGCTGTTGTTTTTGTTGGCTCCATAAGGAACTTTCTGGGGGTAACTGGAGATCTGATAACTGCACCGATACTGATAACAAATATTGGCATCGGACATCAGCTTCCTAATAATAACTATTCACATGATATCCTGGCTGGACATATAAATTGATGCAATAATATATGTACTTTTTAGTGATTTATTTACTGGTCATAGTTGGTCCAGAGGGTCTCATAATGTTAAGATTTTTATGCAAACTTGTTCTATAGTTACTTGAGGGAAAAATTACAACTACATGACACATTTGGATCAGTTTTGTCTTAGGTTAATTTTATTTTAAGGAAAGAAATGCTGTTTTCAGTCTCTGCACTGGTATTGGTTGATATCAGGTAGTTACAGATACTTCAATCCATAGTATCGAAATCGGTATTGGTGCATCCCTAGATAGAACTGTTAGGTTAGATTATTCGGAGGCTTTTGGGAGCTTTCAGAATTAGCTCTGGGGGCAGAGACCTGACCCCGTCTGTGTAGGTGTCATTACCCTATAAAAATGTCACATTCAGAGACGTTCAGCCTGATGCATGAGTGACTGGTGACTCACTGACTAAAATACTAACGATCTACTGTCCTATTCATATGTAGTGTTTCTTCTGTCCCAGTTCCCCTCCTATCGCGGGCTTCCTGGACGACTATGCTTTTGTGATCAGTGGGCTACTGGACTTGTACGAGGCGACCTTCGAGACAAAATGGCTGCAGTGGGCCGAGGAGCTGCAGCTGAGACAAGACGCGCTCTTCTGGGACGCTCAGGGCTCTGGCTACTTCCTCAGTGACCCCCACGACCCCACTGTGCTGCTCCAGCTCAAAGAGGGTAAGACGGATATGATAATGGGTGATAATGGCAGTTAGGACGCAGTAGAGGTTTACACATTATAGGTTTAGGTTATGTGACATCATAACATTCTTAGTCCATATTTGAAGGTGCATCATGTAACTTTTCAAGTGATGGGTATGCATCCTGCTTGTCTCTGTGCTGTGTTATTGCATTGCCTGGAAGTATGGCATTAAACTTGTCTATTTCCATTTGTGTCACAATACTAAAATTTCAAACTATATTTCAGAACAGACTCGATACTAAATACCGATTCTTTTACCATGATAATAATAAGTAATAATAAAATAATGCGCTTTCTTTAGACAATAGAATGTAATTTTCAACTTAAATCATAGAACTTTTAAAAATATTATTATGTGACTTTATATCTGTGTAATCCCTCTTCCAGATAGGAGGTTTCGTAGTGGTCCATGGACAATTAGTATCAGATTTTCAATACTTTTGAACATCTCTATTCTCCATGGATACAAGTTGGTGACATTTTGTCTTATGTCTAAGTATTATTATTTTTTTTTTGTATTTTGAGCACCTGTAATGGAATATAAAATAAATAGGTTTAATGACAATCTAGGTCCAGGTCCATCAGCTGGTGGAGTCAATCAGCTTTATTCATCCCCCAGGAGTAATTTGAGCACATTAATAGTCTTCATGCAGAAGTTCATGGTCAGGGTCCTGGAGGACCTTAGTGCCTCTTCTCACCTCGCCTCCGCTCACAGGAGGAGGACAGAGTTCTTACAGGGAGTCCAATTATTTTGGAAGAGACTTTAGAGTGTTCTGCAGCCTGCTTTTAATCTGTACAGACATGGAGTTACAGCATGTGCAGGAGAAAGTGAGAGTGCATAGTGAATTAGTTGTAAAATGTTGACTTGATGTTTTGTCTGACACCATGACAGTCTCATTTGTGTTTGAAGCAAATTTCAGTTGATGGTAAAAAGTTCTCAGGTACTTGTACTCCTCTATTTGTGCAAGGTCAGTAGGGATAGCCTGTGATCTTTTTGACATTAAGCTTGAGATGGGATTTGTTACTGTGCGGGTATGATGGGGTTGCAAACTTAACCTTGTAACTGTTGGATTGACCGGTCCTGCAGTGATCAGTGTAGAGAGATAAATAATAAGAGAGACAGGACACAGCCCTGTGGTAACCAGTAGAAGTTACAGAAAATAATAATAAATCAGTTATACATATTGCGTTATGTTTTTCGTTGTTTCGTGGTTAGGTATCGGTTCCAAGACTGCTTGATAATATGTCAGTAATTACTGGACAAATACACATTAAATGAAAGCTGGCACAAAGATCAACTTTTCTGTCAGCACAAATAAACTATGCTGAAATGTAATTTAGCTCACAATAGAGATGTTGATGTAATCCATGTTCATCCAAGAGTGTTCTGTTGTAAGTAAAGTTTCATCGATTCTCATCTGGATAGAATCTAGTATAAATCAATCAGACTGTGAAGCATGTTTTCACTTGAATGGATTTAAAAGTCCGGATTTTCTGTCAAAAATGGTTAATAACCCATCAAAGTGAATTATGATCCAGTTATTCATCTGGAAAAAAATCCCATAGAATGAAAACTTGAAAGATTTCATAACCGAATACGGCCAAATAGTTTTGATTCCACCACTATTTGCTTTCAACCCAAAAGAGTGAAGAAGCTAATCTTCCTTGAGAAGATGGGACTATAGCACAATATTGCCTTATGGCGCCTTCACCGGGGGTAGTTCCTTCTTTCTACCATGTTATAACGTTGTTCCCTCATTAAAAACATGCCCAAAGAGGTTTTAGACAGAGGTGGATCTTCCTATACGCAGACTACACAAGTTGCGTAGGGCCCCGCAGCTGCGAAGGGCCCCGCCTCCTGAATCCCAGTAGTTTTAGCACTCTTGTCTGTCTGTCAATCTACTTCTATTCAGCATAAATATCACTTTGATTGGTCAAAAGGTTTGCACTACACCACACGTCCGAGCCCCGACCTCTTCCTTCTCTCCTTCACTCATAAACACAGAACATGATGCAAGTATTCCACATGTTCGTCTGTTGACTTGACTTTGGTTTGGCTCTGGCTCTTGACTTTACATCAAGAATGCAGACACTTGGAACGAGTTACTTATTGTTGTTAATAAGAGAAGCTTTGCCTTTGCTGAGTGAGCGAATAACCCTTAAACGTTTTCATGCATAATTAATGAGTTTTGCACTAATGTAGGCTATGCGTACAGTTGTGTGTATATTGTACACATATCAATATGTTTAATCCTACCCTAATTATTCACACATTTATTTGAAGTATTCCTGCATTTATTATTTATTGCGCAAATAACAGGATCATGAAGTGACGCTAAAGTGAAAGTTTTCATGTTAGTGCATAGGCTTATCCCATTATTATAAAGAGATGGTCAGCCTAATATTCATAATGAGTAGGCCTAAATCAAAGTGTTACATTGAGAGCATTCATTTGGAGACTGTCCTAGACTGTTCCTAGTGTGGCATTACTACATAATAACATTACAGAATCCATAAATGTAATCACACTTTAGTCAACTGGAACACATTAATATACACCAGAAAATAGAAAAATGTCTAATAATATTTACATTTTTTCTGGGATGGTCCTCTCCCTTCACTCTCTTGTCTTGATGTAGGTAATACAGATATGTTTAGGTGGCACAGAGGTGGCCCCCATGTCAGATTTTGCTTAGGGCCCCCGGAAGGTTAGAATTGGCTCTGGTTTTAGATGTCATCTATACATGTTTGACTAATTTAGCAATCTCTCCCTATCCAAACCCTCTTTACGGTTAGCTGTACAATTCTGTCCAAGACTCAACTTCACAAACCTGATACGATGTGCAGTAGTCTCATATGTGGCGTGCATGCTGATTGTGTTGTGATAGTGCTGTGAAAGGGGGGTGACTTAGCATGGAGAGCAAAAGGAGGGGGACTCAGAGTGTCAGAAATGAAAACGAAACATACAAAACATGTTAATACATTGTTTCTGGCCGATATAACACTTTCAAAACATTAAAAAGTTACATGGCAAGCTAAATAAGTTTTCGTGTTTTATGTGTTTGCAGATAATACCACATTGAAATCTAAATGTTAAAAATTGATAATAATAATATAAGCCCAAATAGGTTTGATTCTGCCACTATAGCTTTTTCCCTTTTGGGTGAAAGCAAAACCTTCTAAGTCACTATTCCTCGAGAAGATGAATCTACAACTCTCTCTGGAACTCTCCGATATGCTTTGGTGCCACTCTACAAAAAGTTGAAGGAAAGGATAATTTGACAAATGATCACAGACAGATAATTAAACGCTACATTTTCTTCCATTATAAGACCATATATCAGAAATGCTGCCTTCTGGACTGGACTAATCATTCAACTATTGGCCTGTCCACCTGTCCTCTTCTCCAGAGCTCAGCTATCACCTCACATGGATTGTTTTGGAGCCAGTTGAACACTATAGTGGTGATGTGACTGGAAGTTCACCTAAACATAGACAGGTTTCAAGCAGAGAGGAGCTGCTCGGGCTGAGAGCTCTGACTGCTGTTGCTGCTTTGATCACCGGGCTGCCATATCCGTCTTCATTTGGTCTCCAGCTCAGCCCGGCTCCTGACAGGTAGAACATGTACAGTGCATGAGGGCCCGACTACCTCCAATTACCTCCAGCCTGCACCGCTCTGTTTTATTTTGCTGCTACTGTTGAAAGGGGTAATGTGGAAATAAGAAAAACAATGAAAGCAGACACAGTTTTCCAGGTATTTCAGGCACTATTGCTGTAATGCGGATGTAAAATAATAGTGACTGTTCTAATTTCGTCTCAAATAGGCTCTGTGCGCAGCATGCTAGCTAGCTGACTGCGTCTCAAAGCCAATAAAATAGCAAAACATAAAATCAACTACCTATTCAAATTCAAATGAAGTAAAATAAACACTACCCAATCGTTTTTATATGTAGAATACTTCAGTTTGTGGTGCTGTTTAATATTTATTATGCCTCAAAATTAGCATTAGCATTAGCGTGATACACAAACATCTCCCTTTTGAAACACAAAAGAGTGAAGTATTCATTTTATTTGTGTAGTTTTTAACATATCAGTGACATCCAACCGCAGCTCCCTGTCCACTGCCTTATCTTTAATTACTTTAACTCCGACAAAAACCTCACCAAGATATAATTGAACAGGAAGTAGTGAAGCTAACAGTGAGGTTGCCAGGTTGTTGTGCCCAGAGCCTATTGTTGTAATTAACATTAGAGATCAAAAGTATTGCATAGTACAGTGAGTCACCTTCACAATAAACAATAACCACAGGAAAAACTAATTTGAACTAAAATGAAAGGAACTGTGTCCCCAGAGACAAGGTAGGCATGTTCTAATCAAATATTTTTATATTTTTATTTCTTTTACCAATAACAATAATGTTGATTGATTTATTCTTAATTACAAAAATATTGGACATGAAAGCAAAGTTATTTATGTTATAATTTGGTGTCTCAAAACAATTATCCAGAATAGAAAGCAGAGTGAGGCTTAGGCGAGTCTCTCATTTGGGTTGCCAGTTTCAGTGCTGAAATTCAGTTAATTTAAACCTAAAAGATCTTGGCCAGAGAAAATAAATGGTTTGAGAGGGGAGTTAAAGAAGCTATTTTTGTTAGGAAAGCCAATCCTTTCGTAAAGAGGAATGGGGGACTGAGACATAATCTCTCTCATCTCTCCCCCATCTACAACCCCATCCTCAGACCCAAAGCAAACAAAAGAAACAAAGAACAATAGTATGAGCCCGTTGGAGCCATTCACACCACTGCCACCCCCTGAGACATTAAAAGAAAAACTTCTAAATATAACAGGAAATAGGCACTTCAAAATAAATCACAGGTACATTACACAGTGTCTTTATATTGACATAAGAGGTATGTCATTTATTTTTCACTTATAGTTTCACTTATACCATTACAGGGGGGAATCGCCTTCACTGAATTGCCAAATTAGCATACGATCATCAGAGGGATCAGATCATTATAATGCTATGGCCCTGTCTTTGTCTAATCACGATTCCCTCCCTATGATGTGGTACTGCAGATGTCACAGCTCCTCTTGTCTGGATGGATCGGTCTGTCTGAGAGCAATGAATAATGAGAGAGTTTGGATTTCTCTGTAACAGAAGCTGTGCTGCTCTGACCTTGGCCTCACTCTGACACCTGCACATCCTGGATCAGACTGGGACTACTTTCTACCTGTCTGCATCAAGAGTGCTTTTACTCCTCATAGTAACTTCCATGTTACTCTTTCTGTTTCTCTCAGTCACTTTCTTGCACTCTGTCTCGCTCTCTCACTCCTACTTTTCTGCCTTGCTGTCTCCTTCTCCATCTTTTTTTTTCCCACTCTCTCAGTCAAACTTGCTGTTTTGACCTTGCTGTTATGTTTTAGATGACATAACTTAAAGCAAACCTATTGCAAAATCAACTTTTCAGAACTTTTAACCATGTTATAGTTGTTTCCCCTTCTCATTTACTCTGTCAAAGTTGTATTTGGAGTGATTCATGCATGTTTGAGCAAACTTTAATCACCTATTTACAAGGCACCATTTTGCTGATCAATCCCTGTTTTCACCGCCACCAATACACGGCCGCTGCTCTGTACTTACGTCATTCTCGAATTTTATTTCCTTAATCAGTGATGGGATAGGATATAAGATTCTACAGCATTGCATAATTTAGGAACAGATGTTGAGTTCACAGCATTTACGCATAACCAATACAAGAGATCATGACACTTATAACTTTGCCATTAGTTATTAAAAAATTCAAGTCAGCAAATATACATATTCATAGATAGCTTTTTTCATGAGCAATATTAAAAGGATGTGTCTTTAATTTGGATTAAAAATGTTTGCCCTCATTTCAAGGTGCAGATTTTCTGGTAAAGAGTTCCACATTTGGGATACACAGAAACTAAATGAGGCTTCACCATGTTTGGTCTGAACTCGAGGAATCGCCTGGAGACCAGCTGATCTTGGGGGCTTACGGGGCTCAGAAGGAGTTAGCAGGTCTGTCAGATACTTTGGACCTCTACCGTTTTAAGATTTGTGGGGCAATAAAATAATTTTGAAATTGATTCTATGAGGGACTGGAAGCCAATGTAATCCTTGTGAACTTGTGAACTTTTTTTTTTTGCTACATGGTGTTTTAATAGTATTGACTAATATTCACCATCCTGTTTGGCCATTTAGTTCAAATTAGGTAAATTTGCAGCTCTTAGGTCAAAAACAGCCAAAAAGTGTGTCCTGCCTACAATGGCCACTGCATTTTCAAGTACTATGTGACAGCACACATGACTAACACATGACTGTTTACAGCCAGGTGTTACTGATTACAAACACCGGGCTGCGGGGGGCGGAGTTTAAAGCGTGGATACCTTCAAAATGAGTATTAAAATGCACAATCCCTGAGTTGGTTATTCCTTGTGAAGGTCGACAAGGAAATCCAAGCAATTTTTCACTGTGTCAATGAGCTTTACACAGCTCCCAGAGACAGAGCGGAGTTTAGCTGCAAAAAGCCAAAAGTAACACTAAAAACAACTAGCATCCTAATGTGCAATTCCTGAACATCAATAAAACAATAAACTGATTATCAATAAAACAATAAAGCGCTTTTACAGCACACAGCGGACATGTTTTGACCTCAAAAGCTGCTTATACAATATTTCTGTACTGAAGGCAAGACACATTTGGCTCAAAATATGTGGGAAAATGTATTAATAAGTTGTTCTTTTGTAGATCTAGTTTTCTGCCGTGCATATCCAGTGTTCTCTACAACAACAACTAGCATGCTAACCTACACCTCCTGATTATTGTACAATAAAACACTTTTAACTAGACGTGTACAGCACACAATGGACATATTTTGACCTCAAGAGCGGCTTATACAATATATCAGTACTGGGCCCAAGACACATTTCGCCCAAACACGTGGAAGAGAAAATCGGGTACAGGCTCTTTAATAATACATTCATCAGTTTCACTCATGTAGATCTAGTTTTTTTGCATGCTGTGCCCCCCACCCACCCCTCCCTCTCCGCTGTGAGGAGGAAGCCCATTAGTGACGCCTCTGTCCCACCATGTCGGCTGTCAGTGAAGACAGATTACCCGTGCAGCTCCACACTCGGCACTCTCTCCTGCCTCTCTATCTGTTTCCATATATAAGCTCTAAGGTCACAATCATATACTGACACTCGCTTTAATACATTTATATAGACCTGCTATTCAAAAGTGGGCAGCCCCTTTAAAGTCTAAACAGCCAGTGTGTTTGTCAGCGGATGAGGGGTTGTCTGGGTAGTGTGTATTGTATTGCAATTCCAGGTCTGAAACCATCCAACTGATTCTAGTGAAGGTTTACGGAGTTTAAAAACACAGTGGAGCACTTCCTCTATTACCACATGACTTCACAAGGTAGAATATGTTCGAAAACATTATATTTTGCAGTTGTGCGTTAGCTGCAGACACCCAATCTCTGCTCAGATCGGGGCTGCGCTCTCATCCCTCCATGAGAGAACCAGTTGTTTGTCCAGTATTAATGAGTTCAGAACATCTCCTGTCCCCAAAGAAACTACCCCCTCTACCGTTTTCAGCGACATTTGTGAAAACTTGTGGTCGTGTAAACAGCCCCTTAAACAAAAAAGCAATTACATTAACACATTAGCTTTGTCCGTTTTATATATACGATATATGGTTGTACCTAGTTTTAATTTCATTATTTTTTTTACAACGCTGTCCTGAATACAAATACAAAAAACCATGAGATAAACTAGCTGAATGCTTCATGTACTTCCACATGCCTCCTATAGCCATGAGGAAGGATCCCACAGGGACAGTGTGGAAGGGGGGGGGTGGAGAGGAGGGTGCAGGGGTCATGAGAAGATCCCTCCAGGCTCTCACTGCACCCTGACAGGAGATAAGGTCAATTGTTGGTCCCATCACATCACACTATAGAGGAATGTCCACAGTGTCTGGAAGCGACACAGTCTATGGCCTTTGTGCCGCCGTATGCTAACGTGTGCATTCTGTCTGCTGTAGATGAGAATTTAATTAGTTGGGAAGTAATTATATCCTGGGCTCTTTGCAATGTCATACATTATTCAGGCTTTTTGAACTACTGTTGAACACAATCATCTTTTTAAATTTAACATAGTACTATTGTAGCCCTTTTTACTCATTACTGTACATAGTGGAAAATCTTGTATTGAGGCATTTGTGTAATCCCATAGTCGTCCAGTTAGGGTCCATAGCAAAAGAAGGTTGAATTTTGTCTGCTTTTTTTTCAGTTCTGAAGAAGCTTTGGTAAAGCACTGGCTTAAATTTGTCTGAAGTTTAACCAATTTAAACTAATGTAAACTAACAAACCTAAATTGTTTACAGTGAGGAATATATGTTATAAGAGTTAATGTTACAAAAAGTTCTGTTTAAATCATTAGGGGCATGAACGATTCACACCTTAGGGTTGAACTTAACTACCGTATCTTCCAGACTGAGTCGCACTTTTTTTCATAGTTTGGCCAGGGGTGCGACTTATATGTGATATTATTAAAATATATAATTTCACATCTTCATTATTGTCAAACTAACGACTGTGCGAGGGCGCTCTAAGCTTGTGTATCAGTATGACAGCCACGCAGAAGCGGAAGCAGCACTTCATCTACTTCTGGAGTTGACAAAGCTCAGAAGTGACACAGAGGATGAAGAATTCACTGGATTTAGTGATTTGGAGTGAAATCGAGAGTAATCTTGTTAACTAAAGCAGAAAAAACAAGCTACCTGATTAACTGTTAATATCTTGCATAAACATACCAGACACATATTCAGTTCATTGTCTGTCTTGTCATGTGTTACGTTAGCGTGCTGTACTGCTATTCAGCCTGTTGTTCTCTATTTTATTGTTATTATTATAACTTGCCTTAAAAGATAAAATGTTTGTTTTCAGTCTTGTATTTTGTACAATAAATTTCCCCAAAAAATGTGACTTATAGTCCAGTGCGACTTATATATGTTTTTTTCTTCATTATTATGCCTTTTTCGCTGGTACTTCTTATACTCCGGGACCAAGTACAGTCTGGAAAATACAGTAACTCAGCTGTAAACAACTAGGTGTGTTAGTTTCAGTATAATTAACGTCTTCCTTCAGGCAGATATCTAAATGGCCTGCAAAGTTACCCCAGTACAGATGTGTTATAAAAGCAGCTCTAGAACTCAAAATAAGTCTGCTTCTTGCTGCATTTGTAAAGAATCAGGGAGAGTGCTCTTCATGATTGTTCTTTACATTACCGTGACTTTGTTTTTGCTTATATTGAGGCCTTATATTCAAGTGTGTAAAAACAGCTGTGGATGACGCTTGAATACCTCCTGTTTGTGTATTGAAGAGTGAAATCATGCTGAAATTACATAGTTGCTAACTCAAAAACAATTAGCTATGTAGTGAAAAATCTTAGTGCGGTAGATCAGAATGTCTAGTAAAGGTGAATAAATTTTAAAAACACAGAGGAGCACTTCTGAATTACCGCTGAATGACATCATGCAGTGGGGGCAAACATTTTGAGCGCTCACAAAAATATACTTTTTTCACAATTTATTTAGTCTATTTTTTTTATTTTAGAAACAAAATGATTAAAATTTCTGTGTAAACCCTCCCTGCCTTTGTGCGTGTTGCAGACCAAGACGGTGCGGAGCCCAGTGCCAACTCTGTGTCAGCGTCTAACCTGCTGCGTCTGTCCCAGTCCACGGGCCGCGGGGAGTGGGTGCACAAAAGCAACCAGCTGCTCACCGCCTTCTCCAAACGCCTCTCCTCCGCGCCCATCGCCCTGCCCGAGATGGTGCGCGCCCTCATGGCTCAACACTGCACTCTCAAACAGGTAACGGATGGGTGGAGGAAAACAAAAAAAAATAACGTAACTTAGTGTAAATGATTAGTTTTTATTCATAAATGTAATAATTGTTTGGCCTTTTTGGTTGTAGTTCAGTCAATGTTTTATTCTAGTGTGACATACCACTATGTATTTATAACTTTGAATATGTTGCTTCCTCAGGTTGTATTTTTCCAATTTTTTAGCAGTACAAAGATCTACCTGGCTAATGGCAAATTTATACTTGTAACACTCTAAATTGAGTTTGAATCTGATCAGTCAAACTGTCTAACCTTGTTCATGCTAGATTGACGTGTAGCACTCTGAATTGACTTCTACACAATTATCCATCTGGAACAGCTCTCCCTGAAGGCAATCACGAAATGACGAATATATTAGAATCTGATTGGTCGAAACGTCACAACACTAGAACAAATTCGAACTTTTGTTAGATCCAGTTAAGAGAAAAGCACATCTTCCCTGTTCACAAATTCATAAAGTGCTTCCCTCTGCACATTTTCAAACAAAATAGTCTGTAGTTTTGCTAAAATAGGCTTAAGTACCTCTGTCGTTGTCTGCACAAATATCACGAGAATCCATCTTTCATTTTGCAAGGTTACAGAACATCAGGAGACACCAAAAAATCATTTATAAAATCATTTGTATTGGTTGGCTGCTCTTTGATTGGTCTGAGCCACTGGTTAACTTGGCAATTGCAACAGCAGTTAAAGAGCTAATGTGACAGTCTTTATGCATTTATTTTTGTCAACTTGTACTTGAAGAACTGTCTGACACTCAAAATTGGGCATAAGTACGTGATAATATAATTAGTAATCTGGGGTAAGTCTGTTCCTCTTTGCTGTTTTGAAAGAAATCGTTTCTGTTTACAAAAAATAAAACCTCAATTTGCCACTTTCGTTCATTCTTTAAGTATTGAGCTTGACACTATTTTGTCCAGCTGACACATCCCTGCAACTACTCGTTCCAAACACAAACAACTCAACTGCCGACTGAAGACTCCCCGGCGAGGCGTGTAAATTTCCGTTTTATATTCTCTTTACAGTTAGCACACTTGTCACAACTATTTTGAATCGTGGCTCGCGTCGGGAGCTCTGACAATTCAACAAAAAACAATCTGTGTTTGAATTGACTGTTTCCCGTCTCTTAAGGAAAAAACACTACTTAAAGCAGCATTGTGTAATTTTACAGGTTTCGCCGTTTCGCCTGGAATATTTTATAGTACAGCATTAAACATATTTTTCTCCGTGGATAAAAGCATCTGAAAACGTCCCTTGACCAATTACAAGTCAGATCTATGGAGGGGCGAGTCCGCTCACGATAAGAATGCATGTTTCTCGAGGTATTTTTGAGCACTAAAGATACCTGTAATTAAATAAATAATCAGAATATTCCAGGCAGAGTAATAAAATCTCCATGGAGACAAGCAGAAAAGTTCCAGGGAGATGTCTCTTGCCTTATTCAAAGTAGGATAGGTCATCTGTGGGCATTAGAAGTCTCCATGCTCACTGGTCTTAATCCCAATACACATTCGTAATATCTTTTTACTTTTTAACAGCTGCGGTATGGGGTTATTTGAGCTCACTTACTTAATCTGGTTTGAAATATTAAAAGCTCCATGACCCAAGAAGTCCTTTTTCACACATGCTTTGAGCCTCCTTTTGATCACAGTTTGTATTCTTTACCAAAGCTTGTTTTTTGTGGTTATCGTTCTACTAATTAGCCCGAGATGTAGACTCTTTAAAACTTTAAAAAAAACAAACAAAAGCATTCGAAATTCTGCAATGGGGGCAACTGGAGGCAAAAGTGAAATGGAACATAATGAGATTTCAGCTGATTCTATGCACACATTAACAGCCGAGCACTGCCAGAAAAGTTTTAAGATGAAGGTAAAATACAAAATGGATGTAAATAATACATTTCCAGGAGCCTGTGATCAATATGAGCGTTCATGGTTCTGTTTAGGTGTTTGATTTTCAACAAAAAGGTGACAAACTGAAAAAAACTGTTGGTTAATGCTAGCTTGTGACTAATGTTATTGGACAGGGCACTTGTTTAACAGCACAAAATCAGCTCGCCTGTTGTAGTTCCGGGTAAGACCGTTCTTTATGGACAGATCGTGTTAAAATAAAACTCAGATTCTAACTTGAGTGACAGAGCTTTAGACAGAGCAGTGCCTACAGTTAGCATCACAACCCCAGGGAATGTGGATGACATCAGCTGCAAAGTGTCAATAAAAATCAACTGGGATTAGCCTCAGAATATCAGTAAACATGGAAAATTCAGAGGGCTTGGCAAATGAAATTCACATGCATGTAAATGATACTAGAACCCAGTTTAAAGACATTTACAGTTGTAATTATGGACACTTTTTATTTTAGTCGACAAATACTTAGAAATGTTTAGCCCACTACAGTTTTTTTCAGTTTTGAGAATTCGGATGGCATAGGATTTTAAAGGGTCATTTGAATAAAAGAAATTAGATGCAAGATTTTTTGTTTTTCTTAATCTCTAGCCTAATGAGCTAAAGCGAGTCTGTGATGCTAACTTCAACCTTACGCTAACAAATTTAACCATGGACAACTAGAAACCAATACTGATGCTATAGGTTCACTCTCATCATCATACTAATTCCAACCACAAGGGGGCAGTAAGGGATTAAGCAAAGGACTTTTCCTATACGTTGTGCCTGTTTAAGTAAAGTGTCATTGCGAGATAGGGATGTTTTTCACACCATCACTGTTGTTTTAATTAAAATAACTGTGTTGTGTAAAATATTTCACTTTTATTTTGCTTATGGATACAATAACGATAGATTACATTAGACTTTGCATGTGACAAATGAACAGTGTAGCTTTTCTTTGTTGAGGGTCTGCTACTTTCTTGTCTCTATGGCGATGTTATTGCTTGTCCTCTAATGTTCCACAGTATGGCATTAAACATATCCATCTTGTCTTTATTTCCTACATTCAAAAGCAAGAATTATTAAAATTAGTGGGATTGCCTCTCCACTGACCTGATTCTTGGCTTAGTGATAATGATGACGATGTTTATATTTAATAATATATTGTTGAACATTCCAGGTAAAGCAATAGCATTTCTACTGGGGACGACAGTGTGGCAGATCATACCAGAAAAGTTACATAGTGCACCATTAAAATCCTAGAAAATAGTCCCACTGGCCCTGACACATTCCTCGAGCCATAGCACAGGGTTTAGCACTCTCAACTCACAGCAGCACAGCCCTGGGTTTGTAAGGCATGGGGCCATGTTCTCTCATCATCATGGTAATGCTAATGCTAATTTTGGAGTTAATTTTGAATATTAAAATAACACTACAAATCATATTTAGTTGTTTTGTTAAACTTTACATTTTACTAAAGATTAGCATTAGCATGTTAACATGTTGTCCACCAGCACCTCACTGTCCACTGTGTGATCTGTCAGTACTTATTGATTTTAGCGCTACTCTTCAAAAACCTCAGACTGATTTAATTAGTAATTTATGAATACTACTCAAAAAACTGGACGGGTGCCGTTGTGCACAGAGCCAATAGGACTCCACTGAAAATTAGATTCCAAACCTCAGTGGGACTATCCAGGATAAATAAAGAATAATAAATATAGATTTATGGATCAAATGACTAGAAAATCTTTATGGCTTAAATACACCATGCTGCATGAGACAGAGCATCAATAGCAAACCTTCTCAGCCATTTCACTTAAAATTCTCTTGAAATGAAACTTTGACAGGATGGGCTCAGGTTGGGGGTACAGGAGGTAGTTAGTATTTTTGTCCCTCATCTGGACCTTGCCTGGAGCATGTTGGGGGCATGGGGGCAGAGTGTAACGAGCAGAAGGGCTACGTGACGCCAGGCTAGCCCAAATCTAACACCTGCCTCCCTCGTTACCGCTACAAATCCAGTAACATCTTCCCAGTCTACCCACATCCCACGCTCCACCTTTCCCCCCATATTCAAACCATCTTGTTATCCTGACACTTGTCTGTTTTCTTTGGATGTTTTTAGATTGTGATCTGCGGGCAAAAGGATGCACCTGATACAGCCAGCCTGGTAGCAACGGTCAACTCACTGTTCTTGCCTCATAAAGTAAGTCTGTTAGGTATGCACATTTTTGGATGTTTATATAACCAAAGGATAAAAAGGGCTAGGTTCCACTGAACGATACTTCAGTGTAATTAGGGAAAAAATTGTATATTTGGTATAAACAAATATACAAACACTGCAAAATCAATAAACGTTTTTCGCGCTCTATGGTTCGATTACAGAATTCAAACTAAACGTAAAAGATACTGGTCAGGACAATGTAAATCAGAAGGTGAGCAGAAGGCATACTCATTTTTATAAGTGCTTATTGACTTATTGATTAGTTGCATTTCATCACCTTGTTTTTTATGTACATTTTGAAGATGCACATAAGCAACAGGTGGTGGAAACAACAGCTATTGCATTTAGAATCCTTAATTCACATAAACGTTTATTCGCTCACTTCAGGTGGATTTTAATTTAATTGCATAACAGCCCCATTAACTCGCGTAGAGAATATAAAAACCACCTGACCATCAGACCACGCACCTGCACTGGACCAGTGTGGACACAGGTGATGAACGAAGCCAAAATAATCCCATCACACTGGTTGTTGTTGGCCAAAATCCTCCAGGGAAGCATAGCTAAACACATTTTTGAGGTTCGAGCTAAAAAAAACAAACCATCGTCCAGTGTAGTGGATCAGCTGCGAGACTTCAGCAGTGGTTCTTTTTCATCTTCAGTCCAGCAAACACTTGCTGTTCTTTCATATTCTTTCATTTTGGCCTTGCACAGCTACGGGTGTTTCTTTTTCCACACAGTATTTCTAATTTTCCATAAGGCGATAGCATCATATCATGATGGTAGATTTGTCATATGCAGATTTACATATACTGTCATTTATGTCTCTCTCAATTATGTCACTCCTCTCCCTCTCTCACTCTCTCTCTCTCTCTCTCTCTCTCTCTTGCGCTCTCACTCTTTCTCTCTCTAACACAGTCTCTCTCTCTGTCTCTCTTGCTATCTCTCTCTCTATTACTCTGCTCTCCCTCTCTCCCTCCCTCTCTCCATCTCTCTCTCTTTATTAATCTCCCCTCCCTCCCTCTCTCTCTCTCTCTATTACTCTGCTCTCTTTCTCTCTCTCTCTCTATTACACTGTTCTCCGTCTCTCTTGCTGTCTCTCTCTTTCTATTATTCTGCACTTCGTCTCTCTCTCTCTATTACTCTGCTCTCCCTTCTCTCTCTCTCTCTCTCTCTCTCTATTACTCTGCTCTCTCTTTCTCTCTCTCTCTATTACACTGTTCTCCGTCTCTCTCGCTGTTTCTCTCTCTGTCACTCTCTATTACTCTGCTCTCTGTCTCTCTCGCTGTCTCTCTCTCTCTCTCTCTATTACTCTCCTTTCCCTCTCTCCCTCTCTCTTTCTCTCTCTTTATTACTCTGCCCTCCATCTCTCCCGCTTACTCTCTCTGTAATACTCTGCTCTCCCTCTCTATCTCCCGCTCTCTCTATTACACTGCTCTCTCTCTCTGTCTCTCTATTCCTCTGCTCTCCCTCTCTCTCTCCGGCTCTCTCTCTCTGTTACACTGCTCTCTCTCTCTGTCTCTCTATTCCTCTGCTCTCCCTCTCTATCTCCGGCTCTCTCTCTCTCTCTCTATTACACTGCTCTCTCTCTCTGTCTCTCTATTCCTCTGCTCTCCATCTCTATCTCCGTCTCTCTCTCTCTCTCTATTACACTGCTCTCTCTCTCTGTCTCTCTATTCCTCTGCTCTCCATCTCTCTCCCCTGCTCTCTCTCTCTCTGTCTCTCTATTCCTCTGCTCTCCATCTCTCTCTCCATACTGTAGTGCCCTGTCTGACCTCAGTGTACATCTGGCCTCATTCTGACAGCTGTCTGTTTGAGTCTGAGTTACACTGGTCACAGATGGACAGCATTTATGTGGCCTATAGGCAGAAACCCGCCTTTTCAATCAAGAGACAAGCTGACTCGCAGAAATGAATGAGCTGAATGTGCATGGACACACTTATCAATACTGGAAAAAAATGCCATTGGGTCAATCGCCAATGTCTTTTCCAATTATTTGGTTTCCTATTTCAAACGTAAATAGATGAGCAACAAAGAAAAAAAGTGGCTGAATGTTTACTTAATAATCGACAAATTTAAATGTATTTTTACAAAACTGAACATTTTTACAAAATTTTACTCCATTGTTCTTCAGTTTGTGCAATTTGGCAATTTGTGAAAACATTGGATTTCTGGTATCAATGGAAAATGGAATGGACCCAGCACCTGGATGAACCCTATTGTGTGTTCTCCATTCCAGTCCAGTGCAGCCCAGCCCGGCTGTGCTACTGTTGTAGGGAGTATTATACCTCTGATGATGTAGGCCAGGTCTACATCACAGACTGTGTAAATGCCATAACAAACCATCTATCTGTTAGCTTTATGCTGAAAAATTGCCAGGCTCTTGCACAAAAAATGCCACAATAATAAAGAAAAAAACGCTCACTCACACTTTTTTTAGAATGTAATTTTCAACACAGGATATTTGTTACTACCTCTGTTGGAGACAATGTTATTCTAAAAAGTCAAATTTTGCCATGTTTATATTATTTTATAATCTTGATAATCGCTTCATTGAGTATCTAGTTTCGATAATAGTTTTAGTATTGTTTAGTATAATACTTTTATCAACCCTAGCAGGTGGCACATCACCTGCATGATTCCGTGGTAGTTAAAACCATACTTCAGAGCATTCCCAATCGAGATAGATGCCCTTTTATGCCATTTTGTGGTAGTTTATAGCCAGAGGAATGACATTTCCACCAAATAGAAGCCAGGTTTGTGGAAATGCAAGCCCTCTCAGATTAAGGATAGACATTTTTTAGTGCAATAAACGCAATCAAAACCATAGTCTATTTTTGGCTAAAAAGTTACATACTGTGGCTTTAACTCATAAAATATCAAATAAAATGCGTCAAAATAATTCATAATAACATGCACTGCAAAGATATACAATCTGGTGTCTTTTTTAATTGTTACAACACTTTGCCTGCCCCAATTTGCACTTCCAAGTCTTGGTATTAATTAAAGCAATCAATTAGGCAGTTATTGTCTACTACTGCACCTTCGTTCTCCCTCTCCTTTCTCTATCTCTGCGTTTCCTCCTCTTCTCGCCCAGAACTCAACAGGCTTATTGAAATATAGATGAGGAGTGCAGTATTGGACGCTGGCTGCAGTAGCGTTAGCCCAAGCCTCATCTTTACAGAGCCAGAGAGAGGCAGTGAGCCAGATAGACCTTATCACAACAGATGTATTATTTAAGTCCATGTCGTGTGCACAGCTCGGCCCCATGGGAGTTGTGGGTATTAGATGGAGGAAGATAGATGTGTTAATGTTCACTTTAAGGGGGTAGTCTCAAAGAAATACAAAAAACACGACTACCTATTTGAACTTAATGAGGCAAATTATGATCATTTGGGACTGGGCGTCATGGAGAAAACTTTAAAGAGAGGGTATTTTAGTTCTACGGGGAAGTTAACTGCTAACACATAACATATTTAGATCACCATGTTACAGTTTATTGTTTCGAAAAGGCTATTTTCACCAAAAACAACATGTTAACATGTTTTATAACTTTAATTTTTGACGCTCTAAGTCTCCCCTCCCTTTCCTCTCTGCACTAAATCACTACCATTTCAGAGCACTATCACATAACAATGGGCGCAGGTTTGTCAAATTGTTGTACAGTTTTGTATCATGTTTTTATGGAGAATTATCATCCATCCATCGAGCTTTGGACAGAATCTTACACCTAACCGTGAGGATGGTTCAAATACGGCCCGGGAGAGATCGCTAAATTATTGAAGATGGTAGAAAGCTTAAAAAAAAAAGATTTAGCATAATACCTCCTCTTTAAATCACACTATTAAAGGTGATATGCAACTTTTCTGGTGGATATAATCACTTTGCCTGGTTTCTCTTTCCACCTCTTTCTCCATGGAGACAAGCAGATGACCCCATCAGTCCAAGTCAATAATGATATAACACTGAATTTACCCTCAATACGGGACAGATGTCGCAGACACGGGTGACTTGTAGGCTGCCTGTTACACCGACTACGGTTTACTGAGGTCCATATTTGACCAAAGCAGCATGAGTTCATGTGATAGACTGTATATAGAAGTGGACTAAGGGAATGTGACATCGCGGCTTCAGCCAAATTAAGCCAGTCAAGGCTAGCAGTTATATTGGCTAATTTGCAAACACATTTCCTATTTGAAACCAAAGAGCTATTCAGGAGCAAGGTTGTTGAGGGTACTCTCCCATTCCCACCCATCCCGCTGGTTTGGTAGGGAGCGGACGCCTAGTAAAGAACTGTGATAACTGTCAATCAAACCTGTTGTTAATGCTAGTGGGAGATGACCTGAGGGAAAGAGGTCACCTGATTGGTCTGTTATAAATATTCATATATTGATTTATGGACAAAAGTAGACTTTAATAAAGTAAATATCTATAGAGTACATTATGAGGCCCTATTTGGCCTTTGGACCACAGACAGCTTAAGCAGCGCAGCACTTATACAGGCCAGCAGTCATGCATTTATGAGATTTGGCTCATTAACATAATCCATAGGAATAATGCCTCCTCCAAACAAGCCAACGTCTGCTTACAAGAACCAGCTAACAACATAAATATCTGCACTAAGCAGAAGGAAAGTAAGTGTTGCTTCATACATGTCTACACCAGTTCTCAAACTTTATAGATCCTTCCAGTGTAAACAGAATGCTCGTGTTTCATTAGCATATCCAATAGCCCCAATGTGTTTTCAGTGGGAGAGTCGGCGCCTCCAGAAATCACAAACTATGAAAAACGAGGGCAGTTTTGGTGACTGGCAAGTAACACCAGAGCCTTGTTACAAGCACTGCTACATGAACCAAAAATATATAATAAATATAAACGAACCACAATAGTTTGATAGAGAAATATTAGTTTTATTTTCAAGCGCCACAAACCCTTCAAACATTTGTGAACTTTAGAATCTGGGGCTGTAAGTTCGATATTGACTGTTATTACTTGCCTCCAAATGTAAATAGCAAATAAGCAACAGCTACTTGTCTGCATTATCTACAAACATGAAATATTAATCTTGTGCTGTCCTATTAAAATGAATGGGATAGAATGTTTATATCAGTACCACTCACTAAGCCTAAATCAATAAACTATTTGTTCAGTTAAGTCTTTGTTCATGCTTTATTAAGACTAATTAAGGTGTAATTATGGCCGACAGTAGCTCAGTTGGTAGAGTGTTTGTCCACTGATCTGAAGGTTGGCAGTTCGAATCCTGCTCTCGACATAAACATCATTGGTAGAGCAGTCCCATACACTGACCCGTAGGTTGGCAGTGCGAGTCCAGCTCCCAAAAATGAATACTGTTATTGTATCCTTGGGCAAGACCCTTCTCCACCTTTATTTAAAGTGTAAACAATTCGTGTTAAGGAAAACCAGGCAAAAGTTATACCTAAGCAGATCTTAAACTTGCTTATAAATAGGTCCTGAGAGGAGACAGCTGAGGACAAGATGGCTTCCTTCCCTCCGCAGCAGTGGTCCAGGCTGGGCTGACGAGCAGTGATGGCTGACATGACATTTAATATTCTGCCTCCCGCGTCGCAGTTTTGATTTCCCCCAGCTGTACCAGGCTCTTATGTGAAGTGAGCAGACTTTACCTTTCATTCTCTCTGTTTGAGCAGTAGTATTGCACGCCTCACAGATGATTATTCAACCTCGGTCCAATCTACCATAGATTTGACAAGGAGAGACAAAAAGAACCGATATGCAAGATGAGCTAAATGTGCAGCAATTTTAGGGTTGGGTTAAGAAGAATTATACATGAAATTCAAATATGTGAATTTATTTTATTTATATAATTAAATATCCAGTATTTGTTGTGTTTTAAAATAACTGTATGTAAGACTTAAATTACAAAAACACAGGACATGAGAAATCCCATGTATTTGTTATAATTTAGACAATTTTACCAGAAAGCAGAATGAGCCTCACAGGAGTCTCTGATTTGGGGTGTCAGTTCAAATGCTGAAATCCAGTTTAAAGGACGCTCTCTGATCTGAATCATCTCTACCTAAACAAAGTGGATTCTGGAGATTCTGAGCTCTCTTTTTCAAACTGTGCCTGTAAATCGGCAGTACGGCACCAATCAACACGGGGTGAACACACCTGCAGGTTTAGAAAATAAAACAGCACCAACATGGGCATCTGCTTTTCCTCTGAAAGTTTTTGTCATCTTTTTACATTGGTTAAGTTGTTCCCGCTGCTCCAACACCGCACCATCGGTTCATTGATGCTAAACTTACGTTCAGTGGCTCTATTTCCTTCTTTGATGCCAGATCTATTGCCTTTAACTTAAAAGCTGCATAATTTGCATTTCTCTGTGTGTTTTCCATGATGATTGCGAGTGCACGATGCACAAAATGACAGTTCAAAATCAAAACTAGTGTATTCATCAGCGCATAATCTTTCCCCACGTCTGTATCACATTTGCATTTACGGCTAGAGAGTGCCCCCCAGTGACCCCCAGTGATTTTTATAGTGGCCTGTAAAAATTTGCAAATTTGCCACTCTGTTGTATAGGCCGCAGGGTTCAAAGTGTGGAAAAAAAAAAAATAGCGGCTTATAGTCCAAAATTTACGGTATGTGTCCTCCATCTGCAGGCTCTGACAATCCAGGTTCAGTTGTGATTATAATACCTCTTTTAAAAATTGTAAAAGCGCGGGCTACATATACTTACTTTAAAATGTCTGTGGCATTAATAATGTTGAATTTAGGGCATAAATAGCACAGGAAAATTAACCCTTTCAAAGTTGTAGCTAGCTATCACCCTCCTTTAACTAGCTCACCAAACTTTGTGTTGACCTGAAACTTTTTGAATATGACAAATGTCCCCTGTGTGTCCAGATGTTCCCAGAGTCTCCCAGAGTGTCCCCCACCATTCGCAACAGCACCATGTAGCCTAGCGTAGCACCCGACCGTCTCCTTAGGGACTCACCACAGCTGTGAGGTCCACCCAACATCCACACACTGTAAAGACACAAGCATATGGACACGCGCGCAACACATGGTCACATTTCCATAATCTCAGCATCTGCCTCATGATAATCACACTAGTAAAATATTAGCATTTGCTCAGAAATGGGCATTAGTCATTAGTGAGTGGGACATGGAAGGAGAGAGAACACTGACAAGGGTAATTCACTACATAGAGTTCGGGTTTGGGTCTAAAACTTTAAGTGCAAAATGTTCATAGTGATGCATTAGGAAAATACTATGTAAAAAGTGAACAAAAGCGCTGTGAAACAACCCGATAAACTACTGGGTCTCTGGAAAATACATGTCACTCTAGTGTAGTTTTATATAGTAAAGTATTGAGCATCGTAAAACATCCGTTGGTTTAACCTTAGACTGAAAGTGCATTTTTAACTGAAAATTCTGCTGGTGTGGCGAGCTTTATATGATTGTTAAGTGTCTCATTTCTCGCTTGTGGGTCTAAGGATCCCCCTGCTGATTGAAAACATTGGCACTGGTGGACGTGTTTGCAATTTCCCCTTTTTTTTAACAGCAACCCATCTCGTGTTTAAAGGGATTGCAAGTTATTTAATGCCACGTTTTTTAATGTTATCATAGACGATACAGCTGTTGGACCGATGTTCACTTACCTTATCAATTCGAGCCCAGAGTATGGAAAAGCCTCTCTCTGCCTGTCAGATCCTCTCAGTCTTTAACACAGTTTAAGACTAGACTGAAAACCCATCTCTTCTCCCTGGCATTTAATATTACCCAGAAATCTTGGTGTTTTATTGTTCTTTTCCTGCTTATTGTGTGATCTGTATATTTGTTTTTTGTTGACTTTTGTATGAAGCACTTTGGTTAGCTGAAGTTGTTTTAAATGTGCTATATAAATAAAGTTGAATTGAATTGAATACAGCTGTGAATTTGGCGACTGGACTCAGAAGTCAGAAATGCACTGTGTGTGACACTTAAAAATCCCATAGGATCCACATCTGATGTCCCAACAATCTGAAGGTATAAGGGGGGCGTTGGGTTTCCATGACGCACGTTTACGTTGATTTGACGTTTTTGCATTGTGTTTGAAGTGCTCAAGCGTCATGTCTTGAGTTGACGCTCAAGGCAAATCTGAACCTACAGTGAAATTTGCTGCATGTCGTTGTGTTTCAAGCATCTGACCTCAAATTCAAAGGCGTCCAACTAGAGGCATTTGGCGCAATTTTGACGGTGCGACCTGAAAGCAGCTTTAGAAATTTAAAACTGGATGGATCACAGGTCTGAATTCAATTGCTTTTTTTTTTTTAAGAGTATAAAGCCAATGTTTATACCTTGTTAAATCTGCTACATAGCCTGTATAAAGAAGCGGACTAAGTGGGTGTGACATAGCGTTCGGCTCCAGTCAAATCAAGCTCCTCGAGTCTAGCAGTTATAAGGGCAAATTTGGAGCCAAGTTTTATATTAGGAATTCTGACCGCAACTATTATAGCAACCATAGATCCAGTCCAGAGGGAGGCTGTTGAAGATAACACCCCTTTCTGCCCGCACCACAGGTTTAGCAAGGAGAGAGCGCTTAGCAATGCTGTCAATCAAACCTGTTGCTAACGCTAGTGGGAGCGACCTCGGGGAAAGAGGGAGCCTGATTGTTTCTTATTAGTGTTCATATCTTGAGTAACGGACACAATAGTAACATGAAAATACTATGATCATGTAGAGCAGGTTAATGCGAACATTTTAAGACCAAAATGATGAGCCTGACAGAGAAAGGGGGGACACAGCTAGCAGGTTAGCTATGTCCATTTATATATGCGGTCTTTCATCTACTATTTCCGTAAATACCATGCACAGTGGCTTAGCGAGTAGAGCATACACCCACCAACTCAAAATGGTTCTATCCCAGTTCAAACCTCCAGTCTGGGCTTCATTTAAAACAATGGCATTGGGGAAGGCTTATTGGCTCATTTTGTGACTAATTGTTTTCTTGCCCCGTGGCTGTGTGCAAATCCATTGTCTCGGCTCTATCATCCTCTTTATGCATAATTTCACACCACCATTTGAGGGAGACAAAGAACATTTTCTTTCACATGCATGACATACACCCAGCTGAACGGGAATCCCTCCATCTGAGTCACTCCTTCATATTTTTGCCAGATATTTTAGCAACACTGTAATCAAGTCTTAAATCGGCATTTTAACCCGGCGATTATAATAACAGGTAATTAATTCTGGAGTGTGATAGAAGCTCTCGAGTGCCGCGGCGCATTCAAGGAGTCCTAATTAAAATTGTAAATAAGTGAATGGATGGGTTTGTCTCAATCGCCACAATAACAGTGTGTCGGATTGGAGTAATTGGACTGAAATTAGACGTTTGCTAGCATGCTAATGAAAGGACGATGCCTCTTTGTTAGTCTTGTTCGACATGATCTTGGGTAACATCAATTGCAGTGGACACCAGGACTAAAACTGGTCTACAATCAGAACTATAGTAATTGCTTTGAGATGAGACACATGCTAGCTAATGTTGTGTGGATTACGGGGCTTCCTTGCTTGCTCTTGTTTGTTATCCCTCCATCTCCTCAGAATGAACTATGGCTGCTCCTTTCATACAGGCGAGTCCAGATTTATTGGTTTAGAGTGGATTAATTATATAGGTTATCTAAGGGTGTAGAGCGTTCCCTAGGCCTTGGGTTGGAGGAAGAGAATTTAATAGTAACAGCATTTGTGTGTGTGTGTCTGGGGTTTTCATCGTAGCCCTCAAAACAATTTTCTCCTCACTTCTCCCTGTTTTAGCCAATTGTCCTCTTGGCATGCAGCAGTGTTCATTGACATATGGGCAGAGGTGGGTAGTACTCAGTTACATTTACTTTTTAAATGAATTGGACTTTTCAGAATACTTTTACTCCTACTTGAGTAATAACAGTACTCTTCCCTGAGTAAAGGTTGTGATTATTCGTCCCACCACAAGTCTACCAGTGACAAAAGCTTTATTTTTACAATATTACATGATTTGAGCATTTGTGTTGGCACCGCACCTTCAGATATAATTCAGTTTTTGTCATTTGTCTATACTTTGAACGATTTTGTGCATTATTTCATGTTTTGTGCTTCAAATTACATTAACTTCCAATTATAAATCCTGACACCTACTCTTTAAGTTACTTGAGTAGAAGTTTTCTCAAATACATTTTTACTCTTACCAGAGTAATTTCTTTCTCTACTTTGTACTTCTACTTGAGTAATGTTATTTTCAAGTACAATTTTTAGCTTCTCTGCCTACATTTGCATATGGGTAAGCACTAAACAAAAACTACTTCACTATTAATGTAGGAAAGCCAGATTCATAAGAGATTTGCATTTTGTGCAGGTACTAAAGGACACAGCAGCTTATTCTCATGAGACTAAATCAAACAGAACAGAATAGAACGGGACAGGCTGTTTCACAGAAATGCTCAATGTTTGTGGTGAAAGTGGAGGAAACACAAATTCATTTTTTGCATAGAATAGATTGTGCTTAATAAAAGCTCATTTACTGCACTACACACCAGTACACTAAATGAGCTTTTATTAAGTGTTGAAAATTGGGTTGGGACCCGACTCAATTTCAACAATATGAGACCAGAGATAGAATCCACAGGAACGAGACATAAATAGTGTGGTACAGTTCACAGTTTTGGACTCACGATCATTTAATAACCTTATTTTACATTTTTGTTGTCAACCAAAGCTCTCACCACAGATACAATCCTCCAGCTAAGGTAGGTCGGACCAAGACTAGCAACAAGATCTTGGAGATGGGTCCCCGAGCACTGCACTGGTCCTCACTGCTCCTGATGAGGTATCCCAGTGGTACTGAAGGATGGGTCAAATGTAGAGGGAAAAAAATTAATTTCCCTAAGGGGGCAATAAAGTGCACCTTAACCTTACTGTAGCACTGCTGCTTGGAACTACAGCCTCAATACAGCGCTTATTTTTTTCTCCAATCCAAATTTGTGAGCGTATACTAGTCTATGTGTCTTATACTTGTTCTGATACAGCTCAAGATCATTCTAAAGCTTCAGGAAAGGTTCATTTCAGTCCTGTGAATGGGACTTTTTTAGTATCAGTACCTGCTCAAATGAGTTTCTAGGTTTGATACTAGTTTTTAAATATCGATTACTATTTGATTTTCGTTCGATGCTTTTGACAACCCTACAAGCGAGTCCTGTACATAAAAAGTGCATCTCCCAGGAGGCCCACGTTGGAATGAGCAGCGTAATCTGACAGAAGCGGACATCTTGATTACTGGTGCTTATTGCATAATGTCAGACTGGGAGCGAACACTAATCACATTTTGTGCATGTGGCAGTGCTTTTAAAGGCCCACTAATCTGCCAGACAGGAGCGCTCCAATGCTTAAGGCATGCCACACACGCAATCTGAATGAGATCATTGAGATAGATGGGCACAATATATAAGAACTGCCACGCCAAGGATCAGCAGTACTGTAAAAGAATGAATATCTTTACTTTTCTGATGATGTCAGTTTTCTTACAAGGCATTTGCAAGGATAGTTTCTGGTATTGGCAAAGCTCTGTTACGGCGCGTACCTAAAACAATTCTCTGATTCAATAGGCTCTGTGCCATAGACTGTATAAAGGACTAAGGGAGTGTGACGTCACCCATAGCGTTCGTCCCTAGTCAAATGAAAGTCATCGAGGCTAGCAGTTATAGGGAAAAATTTGGAGAAGTTTTAAGTAAAGTTCCTTATTAGGAATTCCGACCTCAAGTATCAAAGCAACCAAAGAGCCAATCCGGAGCAGACTGTTGAAGGTAACATCTCTTCCTGCCCGCACCACTGGTTTAGCAGGAAGTGGTCAATCAAACCTGTTGATAATGCTAGCGAAAAGACCTCGAGGAAATAAGGCCCCTCATTTGTCTGTGTTCATATCTCGATTTTTTGTTTGCTTGTTTGTTTTTGCAGTCATGCTAACATTAAAAGAGATGCAAATGGACAGGAAGTAGAGATGCTAAGAGTGAGGTTACCAGGCACTGCTGTGCACAGGGCCAATTGCTGGGTTTTGATTGTATAGAACAATAATACTGAATACAGATAGGGGCCAGGTAATTTAGATTTTTTTTTTTTTTTTTTTTTTTGTTAAAGCGTGATCAGGTTTGAATGTGTGAATTTACCTTTTAGATATTTCACGGTAAAGTACAATGTAATCAATCTGGGAGAATGACATCATTACATTTTAGAATCTGAAAACTACCAATACGACACTGGGGTTGTTTACGGTGTTGTGGCTGAAGGTGCTGTATTACGCAGAAGTGACTTAAAGCTTTAAGCCATGTTAGAATGTTGTTACCTCATCAAAAACATACTTGGAATTGTATTTTGTTTCATTCACACATGTTTGATTTATTCTTTATTATTTGTCTACATCTCCAAAGCTCAAAATGCTCAGTTTCACCCTGTGATGTCATGTAGTGGTAGTGCTCCAGAGCTGAAATTATACAAATGATTGTAGTGAAGGTGTATAGAGTTTAAAAGCAGAGCGGAGCACTTCCTGTATTATCGCATGACATCACAAGATTGAAAATAGTGCTACATTGCCCTTTAAATGCAGAGTGTAAACTATAGGCTCGAAAGGTGCTTCAAACTCTTAGTACTGACAGAAAAGAGATTTGTGTTAGCCCTAATGCCTTCATTTAGCTTTTGGAGTGGAAGCAGCACTTCAGCCAAATTGGCTGTGTGCGCCTGGTTAGCTATGGTGTTATTTTTGCCCCTTCCGCTTCTATAATCTCAATGGGTTTTTTGCAGAGTCATGCTAAAATAAAAATCTAAATATATATAATAAAATGATAATGCTCTGCACAATGAGTTACCAGTGGATAATCACTGACTAACACGAAAACAAGTCTCGAGATTAGTCGCTATTCTTCCTGGGGTCAACTTAAATTCATTGCAGCCATTTTAATTTAAGATTTTTTGTAACATACACTTGCCAATGTGAGTCTCTAATGCATGGGGGCCCATTAATAAACACATTGCATTAATTTCAAAATTCCAAGAACTCCTATTTCTATAACAATTAATAAGGGCCTGCACCTTAGATTATATAAAGAAGTGTGACATCAATTAAAGAGTTCAGCTCCAGCCAAATGAAGACAGTTAGCGGGTTAGCATTGTTCATTTATATATAAAGTCTTTGGCCTCCACACAATTTTTTTCCCATGTTATTGAACAAAATGCGTCTTCCCCCTGTGCAGATACATTATTAAACAGCTCTAGAGGTCAAGATAAGTCTACTGCGTGCATTTTATTGTCCAGTAATCAGGAAGTGTACGTTAGCAGGTTAGTTGTTGGCAAAACTCTGCACTGGTCTCTAAGAGCTGTGTAAAGCCATTACAAATTAATCGCGATGAATAATTATAATGTTTGGAATGCATAAGGAGAGGAATAACTTTGAACCACTGCAAACTGTTCTAGTTCTGTTATTCACATTTTCAGGACCATAAAAATCAGGTACAGCGCCTTAAAATTCAAACTGTAAGAGCGTTACAGAAAAAGAGAATGCCATAGGCTCCCGGGTTCAGCCTTTAGACTCCAGATTAGCGTGCCAAAGCACTCAGCAAAGGCCAGATTACTCCCCATACATCCATAAATATGCACATAAATAAATATAGCATGAACTGTAGAAAGCTTGAGTGACAGCGCGACGCATTCTGACAGCATTACCACTGACATTTTTAACCTAAACCAAATCCCATGTTGGGTATGATATCTGTATTAGGCTGTGACAGAGCTGGATTTTCCTCCGCTGCCGTGTTTTATTGAGCCGGTTTACTCAAAATGAACGTTTACATTATAGAGACCGTGTATTTCTGGGCTCTCAAGGTTGTTGGGGTGAAAATGGCTTCAAAGCGACTTGCCAATAGAATTACAAATATGAATTCCTGAATGCGTTTGATATATGCACGAGGGCTTTTTATGCGCTGAGTGATGTTTTACAGGACTTGTAATTCCCCATGTGGATTCAGAGGGTTAGCAGGAGTTCTTTGCTGTATAGATGGCAGAATAAAGAGCGACCGTTAGCTGCTGCGGCACTCGGTTGGAGGCCTTTATCATGGGCTGTATTCTCAGTATGTCAGCATGTTTGTTTTCCTTGTCCGTTTGAATGGTGGATCTGCTGGGGTTTATCATTTATTTGGACATGCAATAACGGCACAGTATAGTAGTCACATTATACAGTCCACTCCAGGGGTCCACCATGTACTGCATATGTTATATTGGTGATTCGTTGTGGTGACATAGTGCAGGGGTCAGCAGGTTTACTTATGCTTAGTGGTAGACGGATAATTTTTTTTTGTGTGTTTAAAGATGTAGACCCAAGCCAACCAACCTAAACAAAAAACGAGCCAATGCAGGCTGCAAGACATGGATAGAAGTTGGTACTGATGCAAATATTGATACTAATTAACAAATGTAGTTAGCATCAATTTTAGGCATTTTAGGGACATTTCTTTATTGTTTCTTCTTCATATGCAGCATGTCGAATTGATCCATCACTGTCAGCCTATTTGAAACCCCTTTTTTATGCATCTTTTTATGGAGATGCCTTCACCCATGAGGTTCTTACCTGGCAAATCCAGATCAGTACTGGTCCCCATGCCCCGGTCAAACAAGATCATGCAATTAGATCTTTTCTTTTTTTTTCAGTGACACAGGATCTGATTGGTCACCTATGATTTACAAATAAAATCTAATTTATCTCCTCATAGATTAACAGGGTTTAGGGATTCCACTTGAATCAGTTTGATCATAAATTGAATAGTTGGAATTAGTAAATCATAAACTCTGCAATTTTTTTAAAGTTGTTCTATTACACAAAATTTACTCTTGTGATCTTTTATTCGTGTTATAATGCTCACCTCATTAAAAAACATACCTGGAGTTGTGTTTTGTTTCATTCACACATGTTTGAGTAAAGGTTTATTATTAATCTGTCTTCATCTCCAAAGCTCAAAATGCTCTGTCCCACTTTGTGATGTCATGAAGTGGTAGGTTTCATGTTAACAGCTATATTTTACCTTTTCTTCAGTAGAAATTGGCAATTCCAAGGCTGAAATTATCCAAATGATTCTAGTGAAGGTGTATGGAGTTTAAAACACACTGGAGCATTTGTTGTATTACCACATGACATCACAAGGTGGAACAGAGTGTTTTCTGTTTGAGAGAAGAACACAGCCTAAATATGGAGGGTTTGCATATCAAAAATGCATGAATCAAACAAAACACAACTCCAGGTATGTTTGTGATGAGGAAACATTATAACATTGATCAGAAAATAGCTTAATACGGGCCCTTTAAGTGACTTAATTTTAGGTGAGACTTGGGACAGTCTAGTAATCAATAAGACAAAAACATAAGATAAAAGGTAACGAGAAGAGAATAGTAAACAACCCACTTTATTCAGAAAGTTGCCACCGGCGCTGTCATTAATTGATTTTGCATAGGGCAGAGCAAATAAGTTCTATACAGACAGTCGTTTTAAGACCCCCCTGAGAAATGGTGCATAGTTTTAGGGGTTTTTTTTCTTTTTCATGCACCATTACCTGGAGTTGCACTCTTTAAATGGCCTAAAAAGCATCTTCCTTTTAGTGTTGTGTTGACAGTAACCATGCAGCAAATATGTCATTTCAAATTGCTTTACTTCCTTTTGCAGCCAGCGACCTAATACTACGACAGAAGCTCAGTTGGTAGCGTTGAGTGTCCATTGATCCAAAAGTCAGCTGTTTGCTCAACCAATGATGTTTATGTCGAGAGCGGGATTCAGTCAGATCCGCTGGCCCACAGGTTGCCGGTGTGATTCCAGCTCCTACATATGAATGCTGTTGTTGTGTCTTTGGGCAAAACACTTAACCCACCTCGCTTGTGTGTGTGAATGGCTGAGTGGTTCCTTGATGTAAAGCGCTTTCAGTGCCTTGAAGGTGGAAAAGTGCTATATAAAAATGTGACAATTTACTAATTACAATAAAGATAACCATACAAAATTAGTCTACAGATTTTCAATTTCTTGTATGATCCCAGTAGAGTAAGAAATGCTGTATTTGCTTGTTAAATATAATAAAACCTGTAATATAAAAGAGAATGCATTACTCCTTGCTATTGAGTACTGTGGTCTCTGTTGACAAATTAGGTGGGCATTCTAGTATGCCCGGTGGTAACTTTTTTATTTATTTATTTTTTATTATTTATGGAATGTATTATGCATAATATTTATCCAATCCTGTGTTTGTTACAACAGATTTTATAATAGCTTATTTTGTCTCGAGGTCTTGGCAAGAAGGTGTCTACGGCAGGTGTTAAGACACACCACCAACTGTTAGCGTTAGTGAAAGCTAGTTGAAGCGGAAAGCTTTCGAAGGTAGTACAAGGATTTTCAAGGATTTGTCATGCCAGATCTTAGTGTGATACCCCTTAGACTTGCTGCCTATTCAATTCCCAACATCCACTGCTTCCTTGCACTTTTGTTTTCCCCTTCACACTCTCAAGAGGCCAGCTTGGCGTGTAGCAGAGATAAGGTTAGACGGTCTGGCCTTTTGTGAGAATGTAGCGTCCTTAACAAAACATGTGCGTTAACTCCAAAGGGAACAAGTGGGCATCCTTAACAAGCCCTTTGAGACTGGAAAGTGTTCACTAGGGGACAGCAAGGCCAAGATGACAAGGACTCGCGAATGCACACAGAGGCTTAGTCACAGGCTAACTAGCACTAGCGCAAAGCAGGATTATGGCTAAGCAGTAGTGCAGACCGCAGTGGCCTTTGACCTTACCCATCCTATTGCCATCGCTGTTAGCTATTGAAAGAAGGTAGGCAAGCTTAATCCCATCTGAAAAATTTGATCAGAAAGATTTTTTTTTTTTTGCACAAATTGAGCCTACTTATTCCAAAAAAAAGTTTTTTCTTTCTTTCTTTACTAAAGTTTGCCAAATGTATTCAATATTTTTAGAATTATTATGACTAAATAAGTGTGTATAGTTCACCACCACAATTGCAATAAATAAGTAAAAATGTAATTAATTAATACACATACTTAATTAATAAAAATAAAATTACCGCTCACAAAAACTAAATATTTGTCCTGCATGCAAAAACACCTCTTTAAATTTGAAATAATGCTTTTTTGTTCAAAATCCAACGACTTCCTCTAAACAAGCTTGAACTAAGGTATAACAGATATTTTCAGGCTTTGGGAACAGTAACACCAAGAAGTTGTTAAGTCAGAAGCACTTGTAGGATTATGACTGGGCTGTATCATTGTTCGCATTGACCTTTGACCTTAGCGTTCCTATAAGCAGCTGTGTTAGCATCCATTTCTGCTCTATCTGACATCACAATCCCCTGGTTATCTCTGCGTGAAGTCGTGTCCACGCTATTTGTCTAATGTTGTGCTAATGACTGCTAAGTGCTATCGCTAGCTACAGACAAGGCTGGGTTGACGTGTGTGGGAAAGAAGTGAGATAGTCCCTGAGACATGCAAATTGTGTCCTCTTTTAGATTACTTAAAATTCACTAAAAGACTATAATCTGCATACCAAATTGATGGGGTAAAATGAATGTGTGACTGAATACATTTTCAAGTGGTTTTGTTTCCTGAAATATTCCGTTTTACCCCGAATGCCCTAAACGCCCTAAATGTTACGCAACTACAAATTTATGCAGCAAGTAATTAGTAAATAATTGGAGGCTATACAAGTAAAATCTTAAAATGAATATTATGAATTTAGGTCAGTTTTGAAGGCACGTTGCATCACTTTTCTGGTGAGGAGGTTGGACATGTGTTTGCAAAGATGTTGCAGCCATTTCTGGAATGTTTCACAGTATTGCATTAAACTTACCTAAACATATATTCTTACTGTGAGCTGGCTTGCCTCTCTACAGATCTGACCTGTAACTTGGCCTGGGGGAGACACCTGCTTGCCTCCGTGGTCCAAGTTTAATATCATATATTTTGCAGCCAAACCTTCTTGTCAAAGTCTGTTTTTGATTGATCTCAGAAGGTAAAAAGGCAGGTTCTGGCTAGTACTTGGATGGGAGACTGCTGGAAATGCCAGATGTCATCGTGTGGTGTCAGAGGCAAAAACTGTTGTGTTCTTAGGCAAGACACTTCACCCAAAGGTTTCTCCTTTTCCCACTGGGTTTTTGGAGTTTTTCCTTGCCGAGAAGGAGGGTCTAAGGACAGGGGATGTTCTGGAACAGTTATTCATTGCTTGTTTTCTGTTGATTAATTTGCTTGTCTGTTTCAGTTTCATTGTTGATTTTCTAATTCTGTTGGTTAATCAACTCCATGTTCAGCCCTAAGAGGTGACTGCTGTCGTGATTTTGGGCTTTACAAAAATAAATTGAATTGAATTGAATTGAAACCCATCTTGCCAAGTGAAAATGTCAGTCTGTCCCAGGGCATCTGTGGCTACAATAGCTTAAAACTTTGAGTGTCTGGAAAAGTGCTATATAACATTAATGGATTATTATTAAACAAAGTAAAACATCTCTGGATAGACACGCAGTTGGTGGACCTTCTACTATTGAAGATTAAAACATCATAGAAGTCAAAACTCTAAATAAACATTCTGAATTTAAAGTGATAGTAACTTTCTGCATGTGGAAAGTTAACTGCATGACTTCATGACAAAAGAAAGTTAAAACCATACTTTGGCACATTCTCCAAGAAGAAATAATAGATTTATGCCATAATATGGGATAATATAGCCAAATGAACAACATTTCCATGGAAACAAGCGGCAGGGCGCCCTCCTCCAGGCAAAATGAGTCAGGTCTGTGGAGACGCAAGCCCACTCAGAGTACGGACACATGTTTTTCTTTGTTTTCAGTGCAGTAAACACCATCATAATAAAAAAGAACATGTTTTTATTTTAGCCTGTTTTGTTGGGAAAAAATAAAGTTATATACAGTGGCTTTAAATCTTTTTTTTTTAATATTATTTTTATTTTTATTTCAATTTCCAGTTTGCATTGACTTGAATTGAGCCCACTTATCATTCAAACCTGCATAGCTTACAGACATAGCTCATTACTGTCAGTCTCCTGTATTACAATCTTTATTATAATGTTTACTGTTTACATAAACTTTTATCTCATTCCTTTTCTTCAGACGTTTATCTTTTAATTCCTACATGTTCCAGAGCTCTCCACATAGTGATGCATGGGGGGGAGGAGGCTCCACGGGACCCAGTGGAGAGTGGACAGCTTTAGCGCTGTCGTTTAAGATGTAATCCTCTCTTATGTCTGCCGCACCGGTCGCCTCGATGCATACGTACTTATCCACTGCTCCGCGCCGTAAACAGAGCAGATGACAGCTTGTGCACGAGCCTATACAAAAACACACATATACACACACATATACACACACGCACACACAACATAGGGGATGTCACATGTCCTACTGCAATCAATCACTGGCCTGTATCTGATAGACTGGAGAGTGTTGTGTTTTCCCCCATCCGGAAGAGCCTACCAAGAAAATAGACTCTTGTAATAGAGAATGCTGCAGTTATCAGCTGTTTTCAGAAAGGGTGAAATTCAAGGTTTATTAATAAAAAGAAATGATTATGGTATGTCTAGGCTTGGTTTCAGCTAATATACCGAAGTATTGGTCTGTTTGCAGTGTTGAACTGAGATGGTGCGGGTAAAATTGCTAACATGCTAATTTCGTGCTGTGCTACGGCAGATATAATGCAATAATCTATAGCTTTTTTTTTTTTTATTTGGAAATTGTGTATGAAATATTAATTTTGGGCTTTACAGGATACAATCTAAAACAATAGGTTAGAGAAGCAGAGTTGTATGTTTTCTGTCCTGTGTGAACTCTTTCTTCTAAAAGACAAACCTACACAATATTATTAACAAAAAAAGTTTAATTAAAAATACATATTCACTTCACATACTTTATAACATACAAGGATTTGCCAGGGGAGTATTTCTCATTTTTCTAACTTAAAATAATATGTACATTTGGAAAATATACTTATAAATTCCACCTCTTTTTTCCAATTAAGTATTTAGCTGCTGGAGTTACCTTTGCTAACAGTAGGGAGCGCCGGAGCTAATTTAGGTGAAAAATTGGAACGTAAACAAATGTCCTTTTCCCCGTGAATGCTATGCTAATAGAGCCATGTGTTTGCTGAGTCTGGTGATAGATAATGGGCTCAAAAACTGCACAGGAGAAGTCTAGAGTTTTATCTGTGATGCAACAATCCCAGCAAAATGCAAACAGAGCATTTTTGAGTGCTCAGAAAAGACGACTTTGGATTAATTGCATTTCTCCCAATCAAATATTTTTTGATTAAGGGGAATGCTAATAATATGGTGATGACATGAATGTTCATAATTTGTACTATTTGGAAGCACAAAACAGAAACGTTTACTCCAGTGCTTTCTGCGCTCTGACAGTAGAGAGATAAGGTTGTGATATCTGTGATGTCTGCAGAGTGTTGATCCACTGCAGAGCTAGAGTGGTGGAGTGAGGGAGGAACTGTGATTGGCTGAGACAGAGGTGTGGCTGTAGTGTGGAGATGTTGAATTTGTTCTCTTGCTTATTCTTGTATTTTTATAGATGTTTTTGTCCTCTCTTTAATAATAATGATGCCTTAATGTCTTGCCTAAGGACACAACGACAGAATTTGGTCCGAGCGAGACTCGATCCTCCGACCTTCGGGTTGGGGGACCAACGCTCTAACCACTGAGCCACTGTCGTCCCCAGGGTGATAATAGGCATCTCTGTTAGCTCCCTGCAGTCGGGAAACACTTAACTAATTATTTTTTTATCTTAAAGTTCTCAGTAGAGCCCACTAATTCCAATTCCATTCTTTGACAAGTTGTTTTTTCTTTTTGTTTTTTGCTTTAGCTACAATGTTTTTTACTTAATAAATATGTCTTGTTTGCCAGCACAAATGTGCAAAATATAAAAACTAAAATAAAATTCTTGCTAAAACTACGAAAACTAAATAATTGGCCTGATGAGTGAGTTATCCGGTACAACTAATTCATGTGCTAACAAAAACACACTTTTTCACACACAACACACAACACATTTTTATATTCAAAATAATTGGGTAAAATGATAAAATAATTACATGATTGTTTTAACATAGTCATGTTTTTAGCCTAATTGCTCTTCTAGCTACATTTTACTTATTAGTCTGTTCAAATAGGACACATTAGGGCACACAGACACATAAAGACTGCAGATATTTAGAAAAAAATAATGAAAATCTAAACTCATAAAAATCGTGAATCTTTGTTTCCTAAAAGAAAAGAACAAGAACAATTTGTCGAAAATATCTATTTGCAATTTTTTTCTAACAAGTAATGGGATTAGATTTAGGTTTTAACAATAGGATTCTGTTTTCAGGTGGATTGACAAAAAAATGTACGGAAATCTGAAGTGACAAACTAATGTAAGAATCACATTTCACAACAGGAAATGTTATTGTTTATGGAGGAATTTATGGTACTTACTACTTGCTAATTGTGTCCATTCAAATTGTGATTTTGATTTGATTGCGATTAATCTTGCGGCCCTCTTTTCCTAAATTTTGCAATTTGCTCATTTACATAACCATAATTATGTTTCTAGTCACTATTTCACAATATTTGATAAATCCTTCATATTAATGTTTTTTTTTCTTATTCCTTACTAGCCATAGACTGTAAATATAAATTAATATATTAACCTGCTGCATTACAACTAGGAAGCGACCGTAGGCATGTTTCCGGCTCCATCGACTTTGGCTCCGATTTAGTTTCTTTTGAAAAACCGTTGCCTATGTCACTGTTGCTGGTAGACTCATCATTTTGGTTTTAAAATGTTCGTATTAGTACGCCCTGCATGATGCTCATGTTTTTAATTTCACTTTTACATCCGTAAATGAAGATAGAACATTAATAACAGACTCTCTTTCGCCGAGGACACTCCCATTAGCTTTATCAACAGGTTTGATTGACAGTGTTGCTAAGCACCTGCACTGCTGCTTTGACAGGGGAAGGAGCTTTAACTTCAACCACCTGGCTCCTGATTGGCTGATTGGTTGCTATAACACTTGTGGTTGGAATTCCAAATATAGATCTTGGCTCCAAATTCACCCCTGTACCTACTAGTCTCAATTAGCTTTACTTGGCTGGAGCCGAACACTGTGGGTAACGCCACACTTCCTTAGTCCACTTCTTTCTACAGTCTATGCTATTAACCAAATGTTCATATTCTACATCTTTCAATACTCAACCGCGTGAAAGGTCTTGTCAGTGTTTTGGCAGCATGGGACACTACTATTCTTTTATCCTCTGTAGATGTTGACCACCACAGATAATTCTTCTGGCTCCCTCTTAGCTGGTGCCCGCCCGCAGACGTTGGCCACAGTTCCAGACAGGAATGATTAATTCCCCCGCGCTCTCAAAGGAATAGAGTTTCAACTTGGATGTAGCTATAGACTGGGGACGGTTTTCCAGAAGACTTTGCCAAGCTACATATGGAATGAAAATATACACTAAAATAATACATGATGTGTTTTGCTGTTATGTAGATTATTGATGAGCTGAAAGTGAATAGGGTTTGTTCTGGTATTTGTTGATGTCATAAGTTCAGATGGAGGACTAGGGGCTATAGAACCCTGTTTTTGAAGAAATATTCAAACTTAAAATCCTTATCATTGTCTGTTAGAAATTTGCCATATTAACCTCATCGCTTAAAGTCATTTCAATTGACAGTCAGATCATTGGGGTTGAATAACGGTGCCACTTTCTGAAGCTATTGCGACAATGACTGGGGGATTACACAGACATAAGACATTGAACTTTGTAACAATTTTTGTTAGATATAGATCACCAAGCCCCATTGTTCAAACATGGCCACCAGTTTGTGTGAATGGGCCGAGCTCAATGGCGTTCGATACCGGTTTAGTCGTTAGCAGCTAGCTACGTCCAGTGACTGTGTGACCGCTGACCATGCACAGTTGCCCTCTCATACCAATCAGACCAGGCTAGAGTAGAGCGCGAGTCAGACGAGGCTTAAAGATTAAAAAACTGTTTTTAAGAAACTGGGAAGATTCTGAACTGGGAAAAAGTTTCTGATATGAAAATGGGAAAAATCACCACAAAATCTGACCTTTTAGATTTTTTTTACACTGTACTCTGGCAGGAATATTCTTTCTAAGCTGCAAAGTTTGTTTGGGGACTGGCCATTAATCCAACTGATGGGTTAAAGCTAGCAATATCGTCCATCTGTGTATTATAGAATCATGGGATAGACCAGGGAGATATTAACCATAAACCAGGACAATATGACAACAAATGACATTAAACAACATTATAGAGCACATGAGATTTTCAGTAAAACTTGTTTAAACAATAATCACACATTGGCTAATATCAACAGTGGCGCTAGCATATTCTCCATTATTCTCTAGTACTTAGTTATAGGCGAGGCTATTTTCCAGACCTTTACTACCTAGCTCTATCTAGCTCTGTCTCTTCTGCAGTGGTATATAAAGAATCATTTATTTAACACAACTCCTGGCAGTGTTTACTTCAATACTGCTATCATATTTACTGAGTGCACCGGCGCACATCACCTCCTTCACCGTGTTGTAACTGTCTGACCACCTGACCAATACTTACTATAAAAATCTGGATGGGAAATCAGCTCATTGTGCTCGGGTGCTGTCTCTAACCAGAGTGCTAATGAAACACCTCCAGGACGACCACCGCTCATAAACGTCAGGCACGCAGACAGTCTGAGCCACTGTTCAGGTCATTACGGCTCACCTGGTCACCGAGCGCTCCAATGCTCTGACAATGTTAATGAAACTTTAAAAAACAGATACTGAAAATATAAGAATACTTCGATGAAATCTGCAGCTTTTTTTTAAACCTTTGACGTAAGTAGGTCCAAGTTGTTGCAAGATTGTTTTTTGCAATACACTATCCATTGTTGCACAAATATACAAGTCAATAATGTCTGTGAATTTAAATTTTTAATGGTAATACAATTAAAACAAATATTACAAACCAATTGCTAAGGTATCTTAATCAAACCTGTTCTATTGTACTCAGTGGTTTCCAAAGTTTTTTACCTTATTTAATGCACCTCTATATGGGCACCATTAGTCACTCTAAGCACATTGAGACAGTACTGGATTTCTAGCCTCATCAGTGGTTGCTGTAGCATCTGTTATCTTTTGCTTTAGTTCAGTAATGTCCCATATCTTATACAATTATAACCTATTAGTTTACCAACTGCTAAAATTTGGTGATATTTAAAAGTGTCAATGACTTTTGGGCCACCCTGTACTTTCTTTTTATATTTCCATGTGTCCTTATATCTGTGTAATCCCTCAGTGTCCAGTAGGTTCCTTACTGGTCCATGGGTGTAAACCTGTAGTCTATGTGATACAGCTCAAGATCATTCTAAAGCTATTCTAGTTTTGATACTAGTATTAGTATCAGATTTTTTTTTTATTGTTTGACAACCAATTTCAAATGATTGCTTGCACGATCCTACAATACACTGATATTGTCTTCCGTCTGACAAGGGCGAAGTCTTCCAGGCGTGAAAATAAACATCCCTGTCACCACAGCAGCAGAAACTATCAGCCTCCTCAGATTCTTCTTCTTCCTCTTTCCGTCCTCTTCATCGCCAGGCCCGAGGGAGTGAGCTGTATTTTTTCCCTCCATTTGAGAACCTCTGCCATAGAAGGAAGGTTTGCTGTGACTATAGTGACTTGATAAAAATGCCAAATGGTCTCTTTTTTTTCATAACAAATCATACATTCTTCATGATAACTTGCGTGGTCAAACTCTTACCTTCCCGCCATAACCTTAAAAATGCAAATACGTGGCATTTATCTTGGTGCATTTGTGGGTTAGGATATATCTTGTTCAAATACATCTGTGCTCTGAAAAAGTCAAACATTGGAGAGACACAATGAGCGATTATTTCTACGCCTTTGTTTCAGTTGCCAAGGTGATGATCTTTTGCATTTCAGCCCACAATCACACGCATTCTTCCACAACACATTTAAGGGAATCATAGCTGCTTGAACTATTTTCTGACTTAGGCCTCAGAACTTCCTTGGACCGTTCATGTACTGTAAGCGGAGGGTAGAGTAGCCAAAAACTGTGCTCGAGTAAGATTAATGTTACTTAAAAGAGTAGCCCAAGAAATTGCAAAACAAAGAAATTTCATTAATGGTCCTTACACAAAATTTACTCTTTTGAGGTTTAAGACATGTTACAATCCTGCTACCTCATCAAAAACACACCCACACATTTTTGAGTAACCCTTTATTAGTAGTCTGTCTACGTCTCCAAAGCTCAAAATGCTCTGTTCCACCTTCTGATGTCAGTAAGTGGTAGTTTTCAAGTTAGTAGCTACATTTGACCTTTTAGTTCAGGAGAGATTGTCAATTCCAGGGCTGGAATTACCCAAATGATTCTAGTGAAGGTGTATGGAGTTTAAAAACACAGTGGAGCACCTTCTGTACTACCACATGACATCACAAGGTGGAAAAGAGTGTTTTGTGTTTGAGAGAAGAACTCGGCGTAAATGTGCAAGTTTTATGTGATTAATATTTGAATGAAACAAAACATGAACATAGGTCAGAAAATAGCTTAAAATGTAGAGTAAAAATGTATATGGGAAAATGAATACTTAAGAAAGACTAATTGTCTGGATGATTTATATTTTGAAGTTGATTTTATCCCAAAGACAAAAAATAAATTATGCACAAAGTCTAGTATTTTCAAATATAGACATAAAATGTGAAAAAAAGTAAATCATATCTGAAGGAGCGGTGCAAGAAACACAAATGTTCAGACCATTTCATATTGTCAATATAAAGCTTTTGTTACTTGTAGACTTACTCACAGTGGGAAGAGGAACCACAACTTCTACTTAAGTAAGAGTAAGGTTTCACTGTGCAATTAGCAAGTAGAAGTAAAAACTAAGAAGCACAATTTCTTTAAAAGTTACTCAAGTAAGTGTAAACTAAGTACTATATCACCTCTGGATATAGCTAACATTTTATCCGCGAGGTGATGTTTATTGTGATGGCAGAGGAGAGGAGGCTTTCATCTCGGTGGCTCTGTTGGCTGGTGACATATCAGGCGAGTGTCTGCAGCCTGATTAAAGGGCCTCACGTGTGGCGTGATTTACTGGAGAGGGTCCTGGAGAGACTGTCGGCAGCTAAGACTCGATGCTAGCAGCGCGACACAGGCCACAGCAAGACGCAAAGTGTTGACTTGGAAAACAAATTTGGATTTTGTGTCATAGATACTGTCAGATAAAGTACATTTCAGTATTTTTTTAATTTCTAGTCCATTTTTTACAAACTTACAAAAACTAGAATACATTTAGTCCACCTGATATTGGGCTTTCTAATTTAAAATGGAAGACATGTTGTTACCACGGTATTGCTAGTGGCCCCCAACCATTTACTGAATGTCTGTGTTCACTGATAGTAATTGTGGCTGTGTGCACCCTTGTTGCATTTAGATTGAAGTTGGGAATTCACAATAACCCAATCTCCATTGAACCCCTGGGATCCAGATAGCTATGTGTAGTTAGGGTTTGAATAACCATGTTGTGATTAACCAAGAAAACAATTGTTTACATAAACTTGGTCTGTGCGCGACTATCGATAAAGTCTTGGTCAAATAAAAAAACTGCTTTGTGCATCGATTCAAAGAGGCCTAAAGACGAGTAAGATCTCTGAAACAGTATCTGTCATTGGCCGATTAGGTGAATAAACGGCTAATGGCTCTAATAAAAGCTCTAATATAAACATACCTGTAAATATTTGAGTGATACACGAGGCATGATAAAATGGCTACTCTAACAGTGTTTTACTCATTTTTCCTGGAACGATGCACTTTACGTTACCACTAACTACATCTTGAATGCAATTATGGATTTTTAAGAAATTGACTATTGATTGCGTGATAAAACATCAAAATTTATGTACAAAGTCATCATAAATATCTGTAAGCTCGCTGACATCTTAATGTGAAGTTGTAACATATTATAGCTTTAACCCTGTGCTGTCACTGCAGCCGCTTTGATTTAGCAGCTTTTTCAGTGGATTTTTTTTTAAGTCAATATATTATAGATTATATTATTTTATGCAATGGAATTAGTCTGCTAAAAGAGTTTAACACTTTGATCAGCTAAAAACAATTATTTTATTAAATCTTGACTAAAACTAAATTCAAATTGGTTGATAAAAAGGGGGTATTATACAAAATTGATTTTTTTTTTTTTAGCTTTTTCCCATGTTATGTTAACGTTCCCTCATCAAAAACATGCCTGAAGAGGTTTTAGATATCATTCATACATGTTTCAGTAATTTCGCTATCTCTCTCGGGCCCTATTCGAACCTTCCGTATGGTTTGTTTTAAGATTCTGTGCAGTGCTCCGTCCACAGCCTTCGTCATCCATGCTCCCACATGACAATTCTCCATAAATATACAAAAGCATGATACAAAACTCTACATAACAACGGACGCAATGTGCAGTAGTTTCATTTAAAAGGCATGGAAATTGGTCAAAAGAACTTAGATCTATGTGCAATTAAAGACTATTGTTAAGATTTTGATAAATTGTAACAAGTGGGTGCAGCCAACTTGCAAAACATCGGCAGTTTTGAAAAGAAAAACATGCACATTTCTGGCAGGTAATGTCAGATTGAGTCGCTCGAAGCATTTGAGCACATTGACGACCTGAACGTAACACCAGCTTGAAAATCTGACTGGAGCTACAAAATTGATCTAGCCCAAAAAGACCATTGAAACCTGGTACACATATTCCACACATCATACTGAACAATAAACCCAATGCAGACATACCTCCATCTCCAACCACGCAGGTGTGACAGTGTCAGAAATACCTAGATCTCATTGGATTGAATGGAGTATTAACAAATAAGATGCTTTTGGGGGTAGGGGCGATGTAGGTGGTGACAAGGCTGTCGTACCTCCATTGTGTTGCCACTTGCCACTTTTGTTACCCATGGCAACATCCAACATTTGTCACAGAAATGCATAGGTTTCGGTTAACTGGAATGAAAAAAAAAAGTTTGTCATAGACCATTGAAACTCGGTGCACATATTACATACATTGTACTGAATAAAAAACTGAACATAAAGAATAACTGTGAATAGGGAGGTGTGTCTAATATTTTGAACTTAAATGGTGTTATTCCCAGCTATAAATACAAATCTTCACTAAAATCAGTTGTCAAAGTTAACAACTGCTCTCACATGACCCCTGTAATCTGCCGGCTCCTCCGTAAAAAACAGCCGGCTGGATTTGGCACTATCCGGATGACTGATAACAACGGCCCTCCGCTCTTTCTCCTTAAGCTAGAACCCCCGACTCCGAAATGCCTGTAAGTCTCGGCAAGTCCCCGGGCGGCCCTCCAGATGTCAGCTCATGATGATGACTGAATAGGCCTTCCTCGTGTGTGTGTGTTAGCGAGAGATAAAACAACAGAAAGCGGGAGGCTAGAAGTAAATGTGCTCACAGGCGGATGCACATCCAGCTATTCAGAGGAGGCGTCATCACTCACGCTCAGGTATGACAGGCCCGGCCGCAGTCGCAGTGTTCTCGCTCCTCTCCTCTGACAGAGGTCGCACTGAGAGCTCCGCGGGTTAGACAGAGCGCTGAAGGCTTTTACTACACAGAGCCGAGCCACTGTGGAGGAGATGAGGGCTGTAGAAAGAGCTCAGGCAACCAAATTATGCAGAGTTTTGAGGAAGTTGGGGTTCTGAGGCTATATCATCCACAATTTCCTCATCAAAAGCATACTTGGGGTTGTGTTTTGTTTCATTCACACATAGTCCATGTTCAAAAATGTAAGTTCAAATGTGAGTTGGATGGCAGGGATCAATATTACTCTGTTATTTTAAACTTTCAAACCTTATGTGTGTAGTTTGCATGTTCTCCTATGTGTTGGTCTGGTTTTCCCCCTCTTAAAAAAGTGATATCATACAAAATCATCTTTCTGTAACTTACGTTGTATATGTTTTCTTTGAGTCATCTTGTGATCTCTCCCGGGCCCTATTCAAACTCTCCTTACAGTTGGCAGTACGATTCTGTCCAAGACGTGACCCACAAGCCTACGTCACTCATGCTCCCACACGACAATTTTCCATAAATGTACAAAAGCAATATACAAAACCACACATTACAATTTCACAAACTTGATGCAATGTGAAATAGTTTCATTAGCAGATAAAAGGTGACCTGCTGATCTAAATATGTTTTCCGTTAGCAGCTAGCAGCATGCCATAGAAATATGTAAAATACCCCCTCTTTAAGATCTTCACCACCATCATCTACTGTTCCTGACAGTTTCCCAAGTGGAAGGAAGAAGGAAGTGAAATGTAGTAGACAAATCTGACCTCACTAAAGTCAATAATATGCTAACTCCACAATGTGAATCTATTGGCTGTAGTAAACCCTTTGTTCCACCTTCCTGTCTCAATCCACCAGCTTGTAGTCAGTGTTTGCGTGCTCCTGTCACTTCAGGTACAGCATGTTCCTGGGAAGCACCGGGTCTGAGCAGAGAGGGAGGGGGCTGTCACCGAGAGCGTGAGGACATTTAGCGGCTGGGAAAGGCCCACAATACTCCAGATGAAACCAGCAAGAGTCGGGTTAGCTGCTCATGCGACGACCACGGCATCCCCCAAAATCTCCACACGCAGAGAGGAGGTGGGATAGAGCGCTAGAGAGGACGTGCCGATGGTAAATGGTCATTCAGACAACACCAGTTCCACTTCAGCGCACATTTCACATAGAAACTGGAGGCTGTAACTGGAATTATTATGCAAAATTGACTTTTTAGAGCTTTTATCCATGTTATAGTTGCATTTAGTGCTATTTATGCGTTTTTGAGTATCTTTATTCTCCTCTATTCAAGAATGCTCCAGTCAATCCCCAATTTCACCGCAACTGGTACATGCCCACTGTGGCGTACTTCGTTCTCCAATTTTATTTTCTTAAGCGGTGACACGCGTAGGATTTGGCAGCGTCACATAGTCATTTTGGTACGAATGAAAGCGAAACTCCCTAGTGTGATTTCCACAGGGGCCGACAGCATGCGGCATTTTGTTGTGGACATCAGCTGGGCACTGTAGTTTTCTAACCTGGAAATCAGCAGATTGTCACGGGTGTCATAGATTATAACTATTTAGCAGACACAAGTACAATATGTATTCTTTACTTTGGAGCTTGCTACCATGTTATAACAGTGTTCCCTCATCAAAAACGGACCTAAAGAGCTTTTTGATGCTATCCATGCATGTTCAAGTATGTGCATGTTTGGCCCTGTCCGAACCCTCCTTATGGTTATCTGTAAGATTTGTCCAATGCTCCGGCCACAAGCCTACGTCATCATTGCTCCCAGACGACAATTCTCCATAAATATACAAAAGCAGGATACAAAACCATACACTGCAACTTTACCGGCAGTGACTTTTTACTCAAAAACAAAATTTATGACACATGTAACAAATTTGCGAATTTAACATTTTCAAAACATTAAAAAGTAACATGGTGGCTAACACTCATGCCTCACAGCAAACAGGTCCTGGGTTTGACTCCTGGGCCACCTTCTCTCCATTTGCATGTTCTCCTTGTGTCGGGTGGGTTTCTTCTGGTTTGCTCCATAAACTCAAAACATGCATAATAGGTGAAATCCTCCAGCTAAGGTGGTCCTGACTAAGACTAGCTCAAGATCTGAAGACGGGTTCCCCTGGTGCAAAAAACTGCCCACTGCTCTTGACAAGTTGCCCCGGCAGCATTAAAGGATGGGGCAAACACTACTTTTTCCCCCTACAGTGTACCCTTCTCTTAACCTTAAATCTCCTCTAAAAGCAAATAACCTCCCTGTCACCAAATGTCTATGGCCAGTCTAGTGTTATCTCCCACCTCTCTGCTCAGACCCCCCACACAGCCATATATAATCCTGTTCATGCTCTCAGCCCGTCACTTTGTCTGACAAGCACACACCGAACGGCCTGCACCATTCGGACCCCCAGGGCCCGCTGAAGATCGGGTTGTTGTGACATCGACACACTTAGGTGTGACCTTTAAGTTCAGGGAGGCATGCTTAATGCCCAAAGGAGCGACTTTGTGAAGTTGACAGTTAGGAAGACAAGGGGAAAAAACATTGGCACTGGCAGGGAAATCCTTTAGGAGTAGTCATGGTAACGGTTACAGAGCTTTGAGCACATTCCATCACACTTATATGTTTTCATAGCTGTTCAAAACCTTGCATGTGATGGGCCTACACATTCAATCGAGAGATTTTTAGGTAGACTATGGGTTGACAACAGCAAAACTGTTATGCTATTATTGATGGGTAATGCTATTGGCTTCATGGAATTCACCTTTCTGTTTACTAGCAAAGCCAACTGTCCAGAGACACTGACTGCAAATAAACCCTGATATAGAAAGACCGATATACAAGGCCAGTTTTTATTATTTCTCCAAAATATATGATTTGAAATAACTAGAATCCACAAACCAGTTTTTTAAAGACAATGAAAAAAAAAAAGATCCAGAAAATCAATAAGAATGGACTGCCTTGTTTAAAGGATTACATTACGAAATCCAATTGTAGCATTAGCGACAGTGTTAGCAGTGACGCTTTTCCCATAGTGGATGTAGTTAGGTCTCTTTCTTGGAAGTGCAGATGGCTGCCGCATAAATGGCTTTTAAAATGGACCGCCGCAGCACTTGAGGCCACTTGCACAAAGCCTGGAGCCTATTGGAGATGTTGTGCTTGAAGTGGCAATGCTAGCGGGCAGCACTACAGACGGGCAGCTGCAGCGGTCAATGCGGGCTAATGGAAAAGAATGGATTGTGGTACTTCACAGGACACAACAGCACACAGACGAATAGTTTGGTCAATAGACGCGACTGGTAGAGTTAGCAAGTCATGTCTTTGTGTGCACAATTAAACACATTTAGCTTAAGTCCAGAGTTTGATTTAAGCGCTATTGAGATCAAGATAGATTCTTGTAATATTTGAGATTTCACAAACTCACATGAGTCCTTCTTGAGCTCCTGCTGTAAGGCTCAAATTCGCCCAGTGGAGCAATCAAAGAGCAGCATTGAGGTTTGTGCAGGAGCCAAAGGCGAAGCTCGCAAGTGAACCAAAACAAACATGACACCAACAGACTCACAAAAGTAAAATACTGACTATTTTGTTTGTGAAAAATGTGCAGAAGGTAAGCGCTTTGTGCATTTGTGGTCAGGGAAGATGTCTGTGGTTTTCTCTCAACTGGATGTAATAAAAGTTTTTTGTTTTGTTTTTTTTCAGCTTGTTCCATTGTTGTGACGCTTCAACAAATTACATTAAAATATTCATCATGGTGTTCCGACTTTTCCCCAATGTTTTCAGCCAAAGCCGTTCCAGAGTGATAATGTGTAGAACTCAATTCAGAGTGATGCACATATCAATCTGGCATGAACAAAGTTGAACAACATCAGTAAAATCCTTATTTTTCTTTTGTTTTGTGACCACCTCTCTGAATGAAAACAAAGTTTGCAGTCAAGCGTGACGCAGCTGAGATGAAAATCAGCTCCTCCAAATCTGAGGCCATTATTCTCAACTGAAAAAAGGTGGAGTTCAAATATCTCTGGGTCTTATTCACGAGTGAGGGATGGAGCATGTGACTGACAGTTGGATGGTGCAGCGTCTGCAGTGATGCACTGTGATGTCACTGTTGTGGTAAAGAAGGAGCTGAGTAAAAGTCAAAGGTCTCAATTTACCAGTCAGTCTATGTTCCCACCCTCACCTATGGCCATGAGCTTTGAGTAACGACCGAAAGAACAAGATCGTGATACAAGCGGTTGAAATGAGTTTCCTCCACAGTGTGGCTCTGTGCTTCCATAGAGATAGGGTGAGGAGCTCACATGAGAGAAGCTTGGAGTAGAGCCACTGCTCCTCCTCATTGAGAAGAGCCAGCTGAGATGGCTCACGCATCTGTTCGGATGCCTCCTGAATGGAGAATTCTCCGGGGAAGACCCAGGACACGCTGGAGGGACTATTTCTCTTGGCTGGACTGGGAACACCTCAGGATCCTGTCACAGGAGCTGGAGGAAGTGTGTGTGGAAAGTCATTTTGTAGTTCTTGTAACCTGACTAAACATGATTATCGAAGAAAGAAAGATATTTTTTTTAAACAATTCAATTAAATAGACACAGAGAGAAAAATCTTACTTGTGGGCACAATCTTGTAGTGAGAGAGTGAATGTTTTCTGACTGCACCACTTTCTGTACTGATCTCCAAACCAAATTATCACTATTCATCTCGTGAAGCCATGTAATGCAATGGATATTTAAATAGTTTTCATTAAAAAAATGATTCACTTCACTTAGCACTGATGTTGCAGATCTTTCTTCATTATCACTCAGACATATCCAAACACTTATTTTAATGCAACGCTAAACTGGAGCAACTTTTAGCTGCCATTTTAAAACACTTAGAACTGACAGCCAAATATGACTTCAAACTAATGCTTTGGTCATGCACTCGAATTTCAAATAAGTTTGTGTTTTATATTATGGCTTTTCATTCAGTCTAAAGTCAGACATTATAACTTGTCTTGATATTTGTCCCAGCAATATTCATACGTACTCGCCTGGGATCCAGAATACATACTCATAATATTTGAGAAAGAATTGTTGAATCTCCATGAGTTCAGATGGGTGTGATTGACAGGTGGATTAGTCAATCAGGGGCACACATGCTCACTTCACGTCACACACGTCACTGCACAGTCGTGTTTGAGTCTGAGTCGAGGCTCAGTGGTGGCCGTGGTGACTTGTATTCTTCTGTATAAAAAATACAGAGATATAAGGACTTGCAACATAAGAAATATATTGGTTTTGAAAATAGCCTAATGACCACATAAGTAACTTGTTAAATATCAAAGCTAAGGAGTCCATAAAGTATTCAAAAAAGCCCAAAAATTGCACAGTATTGGACATTTTTTATTTTTTATTTTTTTAAAGGTGCCATTCATGATTTTAAAAATGTGAAAGCAAGAACTAGCCATTTAAAGCTCTTATATTACTCAAAATTGACCCTTGTGAGTTGTGTTTTGTTTCGTTCACACATTTGAGTAATCCTTTATTATTAGTCTGTCTACTTCTCAAAAGCTCAAAATGCTCTGTTCCACCTTGTGATGTCATGCAGTGGTAGTAATCAAATACGCAGCTGTCTTTTACCTTCTGCTCAGTAAAGATTGGCAATTTCAGGGCATTTGTGTTATACTTGAGTGAATGAAACAAAACACAGCTCCAGGTATGTTTGTGGTGAGGTATAACATAGATCAGAAAACAGTGTAATATGGGCCCTTTAAAACTAACTGTACTTTCCTTGTATATCTTGACAGAGAGGTACTTACCAGCTTATTGACAACTTCTTTCACTTTTCATCAAAGAGAGAATTGACATATTTTGCACCGGTGGCCACTTCGGGGATGGATAAGGCCAGCGCTCCCTGCAATGTTGCTAACCTCTCACGCGCTAAGCTAACACCGTGCATGTTAACTCTGTATCTCTGATTTGGCAGGATTCTGTCTGGGCTCAGAATAGCTGGTGCGAAAAAGGGTTGGAGTGAATTTGGCTCTCAGAATGCCTCAGGCGCGACACGTGATTGGCGAATAAAACTATACGACCATGGAGAGCGCTGACCCAAAATACCCTGCTGTATTTTGAAGCGCTACTTTGCCTGAGATAATTGTTTAATATGACATTATCTCATGTATTGTAATTTAGTTTTCTGCCTAGAGACTTCCCATGTGTTTGAGCAAAATGTGTCCACTCCAGTAGAGATATATTGTATAAACAGCTCTTGAGGTAAAAAAAAAAACATAAGTTGTTTACTGTCTGCATTTAATTAGAAAGCGTTTTATTTTCCGATAATGAGGAAGTGTGCCTTGTTGTGCTTGCTAGTTGTTGTCAGCTTTCACAAAATGCTACTCTGGTCTCTCAAAGTTGAGAAAAGCGTTTATAAACTCATCATGGTGCTCAGAATGCTTAAGGTAAGTGAAGAATAATCCATTTGGACCACTGCAAACAAACTCATTATAGAGGGTCTAATACAGTTTCCATCTCCACCGCGGCAGCAGAACCATAAGCCTCTTCATCAGTCTTCAGGCCATAGTACAAGCCATCAGCCAAGTTTATCCTTTTCAGTTAAATATAAGTGAGATGGTGTAATCCCTCATTCATCCAGGAGTGTTTCAGTGTAGAGAACCTTTTGAACTACCTCTACTATTTCTCTGAAAGTCCTCCCTTTGGGGCTGAACTTATCCATTGAAAACTGGTGTCTGGATGGGAGCAGAAAACGTCTTGATCACAAAAAGGGTCCCGATGAGCACCTTTTAAACCTTCTCTACATGTTATATAATGTTGTTTCCTATGGGTGTCCTGTGGGTGTCATTCTTTGTCACTATTCGATATGTATGGATTCATAGGATTCATAACAATATGTTTGACAATTTTAAAAACGTTTCTTACAAAATGGCCATGATTCTGCCCAATACAGGGACCTATATTAGGTTATTTTAGCAACAATATGACAGAAGATACTGAAATGTATACTCTATTACTCTGTACTCCCCCACAGGGACAGTGTACACTTTAAGAGGAACATTAAAATTGACATTTTTGAAATTTTCTATCATATTATAATGTTCCCCCATCAAAAACATGATGGTTATGTCCATGCTCCTGCACAGCAATTTCCATAAATATATAAAAGCATGATACAAAACAATACACTACAACTTCACAAACCCTGATGTGATGTGCAGTAGTTTCATTACCGAAATGCATGCTGATTGCAATATGATAGCGCTCTGAAGGGGGGGAGCACGGAGAGCAAGGAGAAGGGGGGACTCAGAGCATCAAAAACGAAAGCGAAACTTGTTAAACATGTTAAATACGTTGTTTCCAGCAAATATAGCATTCTCAAAACCCCCTGCAACCAACATTTGTACAATGAACCAGAATTTGCCAGAGAGTATTTTTATCAGTAGTTCTTGGACACATGGTAATCTTACTCTTACTACAGGAATCTGTCCACTACTATCAAGAGCTTTTCTCACCAGGAAATCATAAGGAACCGTGTTTTTTTTGTGCACACATTGACAAGGCGAAAACTGAAAAAAAAGATAAACATTATGTAAAGGCTCTGTTTCTGATTTTACTGTTTAAAAAAAAAGTGGAAAAACACAACTAGTTCATTTTAAACAGTTTGCAGTGGTCCAAAGTTGTTCCTCACTTACCTATGCATTCCGAGCATCCTAATTATTCACAGGGAAACCACTTTTAATTAGAGGCAGACAGTACACGGATGATTTTGATCTGAAGAACTGCTTATACGATCTATCTGTCTGGGGTAAGACATAGGGAGAAAAACATCACATATAGGGCCCCTTAATTACGTAGGTATGAATTTCATCAGTTGAGAAGCACTATTTAAAATGGCAATCTCTTGGGACATAATCAATTGAGGTACAACATACCTTATACTAGATATGTCTGGGTAGTGTCTATGCTGTTGTTCCTTATTAATTCCCCTATTTCTGCCTATAATTTGTTGATTTTTTCACTCTTAAAAATGCACCATGACTGAGAATTCAAGTGTCTGGTTTAGTGCCAGCAGTTGGTTCCCATGATTCTTAGCAACAATTCGCCTTGATTTGATGAAAAAGGTGCAGTCTGTCTGTAGCCTTCGGTATTAGTTATTACCTGAGAAAACCCTGTAAAATGAATAGAGTCTATTTTTCAATCTCAGTCTGTTTCTTTACCCGCACACACCTATGACACAGTAGACAGAACCCTTGCCCTCCATTGACATTCTT
>JAIEZT010001375.1:22178-75479 GCA_019594935.1 Periophthalmus modestus | reverse complement strand
ATATAACTTGTAACTACAGGTCCAATACTGTTTACCTACATTTTCAATCTCCTCATACACACGGCTTTTTAAAAAATATCCCTTTTTTTTGCAATCCAACAGAAATGTGCTAAAACATGAAATTAAGTGCAAAAGTTCAGAAATATATACTCTATCCCAATTTTTCTATTTGAGCAAAATGTGTCTTGCCCCTTTATAGATTTACTGTATAAGCAGCTCTTGAGGTCAAACTATGTCGGTCTGCATGTAACTACAAATTATTTATTTTATTTATTGTCTGAGAACCAGGACATGTGTGTTAGCATGCTAGTTGTTGTTAGCTTTACCCTGGCTGCTCCGGTCTCTGAAAGTTAGGTCGAATTTATTATTATCTATTCTCTTCCTTTGCTAAATCAAATGAAAGAGCTCCCGGTGTCTTTTCTGAGTTCTCCGCAGTGAGCAGAAGGAGGCTGAGCTATAGAGGTAAACCAGGTTATGGCAGGAAATCAGAGGAATGTTCACAGGCACAATAACCTGATTAGCTACATTTACATGAAGCCGTCTGGAGCTGAAGCCTCCATCATACACTTGGAATGGGATTAGAGGTGCAGCCTGCTTCAAATGACTTTGTTTGGGAAAAATACTAACTCAGAAATAGACCAAGGAGGTTGATTATCTAGTAAATCAAATAGTGAACGTATTTCTAAGTAGGCAAATGTGGTCATTTATTTGTAGTGTATAGAGTAATGTGTTTAAAATGGTTGGTGGTAATATGGCTTTATACAAAAATGTTCTAAGGTGTACACTAGGTGGCACATCATCTGCATGATTCCATGGAAATATAACGTTAAAACCATACTTCAGAACAATCTCCATGGAAATAGATACATTTTATGACATACTGGGGAATATTACAACCAAAGGAACAACATTTCTATGGAAACGAGCAGGAGGAGGCTGTCCTCCAGGCCAAATGGGAGTCAGGTTTGTGGAGATGCAAGCCTGCTCACAGTAAGGACACATGTTTTTCTACAATCTTCAGTGCAATAAAAACGACCAAAATGAAAAAAACAAACATACTTTTATTTTAGTCTGTTTTTGGGCAAAAAGTTACATACTGTGGCTCTTTAACGCTATCTGCTTCTGAGAGTTTATATTTCACTACTTTTGTTAGGACGGATACTGTTGATATTTCTCTAACATCTGTTGTTTTTTTTCTTTAGAATTGGCAATATTCTACTTGTTCATATAGTGCACAAAATGAAAAATAGGCCTACTACTAATTTTACGCAAAGTGTGGACATGAGTTTGAATCCACGAAATGTCATCTTTTTTCGAACCTCGGTCCTGTAACATAAGTTTAACCAGACAAAGCTTATATAGAAAAAAACAAACGTGTTCCATCATTTCCTTTTATTCATTTCCTGAGCTCAAAGTAGACAAACAGGTGCTAGCTACGGTTACCCCAGCAATGCACCGCTCCTCACCTGCCCATTCTCCCCAACAACCCACTTTATTCCTCCTTAGTTTGAGTCCACATGTCCTCGTTCTGTTACCCACCGCTGTGCCCTAGTTAAAGAATCCCCCCATCAGCAGAAATAACATGTCCAACTATGTCCCACTACAATGTACCATTTGTAACTTAAACTAGCCTTCACCACATCTCTATATAACCTTATTCCGCCGCTACCAGCCCATCCATAAACGTCCGGCTAACATCGGCTAGCTTACCGGCACTATATGTTTATTTTTTCCTCCATGCATGGGTTAATTGATGTGTCATGGCGAGCACATATGGGGCGTGTTATAAATTAGCGGGAGAAATGGTAGGTGTTGTGCCTAACTGGGTTAATGGGAAGCGGGACCGGGTAGCAGATGATGGCAAAGACACCAGATGATCGGGTGGATGGTGAGTGCGTAATGTGGCCTTCGGGGACAGGCGGAAAGGATGGGAAAAGAGAGAGAGAGAGGCTGAGTGAGCTACAGGTGACGCATTTGCTGTCCTGATGTATCCTTGTTTGCCTAATCAGAACTTTTATGTACTTTAGTATGAATGAGTTAAGTGTTCTACCTACCTGTTAAGTGTTCTACAATATTTTTTTAAAAGTGGAACTACACGCTAAGTCCATTGTATTTGCTAATAAACTGTGCATATGGTGTTTTAATAGCATTAAAAACTGCTTCTACTGCTAATTTTTTGTGCTGCCTTAAGTGGTGAGTTCAAGTACTATGTGACATCACACAGGACTGCTCTGACTATAAACTGGCTAAGCTGATTAACCAAAGTAATTTGATGTATGGATAAAAAAAAAAAAAAGAAACAAAAGCATTTCATGAGTTGGGACAATGTGCAGTGTGTATTTATTAATTTATTTATCTGCAGATTCCTGACAAAATTAGAAATATAGCGCAAGACTAGTGTTAGAAGCTTCAGCTGTGAATGAGAAAATATACAACTTCTGGTAGGGTTTTAACAAGGATATATCAATATAACATGGATAAAAGCTAAAAAAAAAACACACACACAGAAAATTAACTACATTATTTAACCATGCTATTTTCTGAGTTAAACATATAATAACGTCCTTCTCTTAGATGGGAAGCAAAGGGAATTTACTGTGTTAAACCTGATCATTAAGGTCAAGGTCCATTATCCCATTGTGCCTGTCCAACCATATAAAATCTGCAGGTTACTTATCCTATCTCAATTGAATTATATGCATTGTCTATAGAAAATGAGGCCAAACACATTGCAATACATTTTTAAGTTCCACAAATTAAAAGACTACTACTGCTTTATGTTGGAATTCTGCTGTAGCTCGTTGGTCCCCGTCTTCCCAGGTGTCCTTCACTGACCTGGCTGTGAGTCCCGGACAGACATGACCAGTACTCACAGTCAGGTCAGTGAGGGCCACTTGAGTCTTGTCGCAAGTTGTCATCTCTCTAGAATCAGGTGATATGGAAGAGTGTGAGAGACAGAACTGATAACATTAAAGCGAGACTAAAGGTATGCATGTGATGTTATGACCTTCCAAAAGGCCTACTGCTTAAACTGGTCGTACTTCTTAAAGCCGCACTGCAGAATATTACAGGTTCAGTTACAGGTTCTGCATTATGCGAAATTGATTAGCTTAGCTTTTAGCCATTTTAGAATTTTGTCAACTTATCAAAAACATATCAATTTGTGTTTTGTTTCATTCACACATGTTTGACTATTCCTGCATTGTTAGTCTGTCTATATCCACAAAACCGAACATGCTTTGTTCCACCTTGTGATGTTATGAAGCTGTAGTTTTCAAGTACTATCTTTGTACTTTTAGTTCAGTAGAGGTTGGCAATTCCAGGGCTGAAATGATCCAAATGATTCTATTGAAGGTGTATGGAGTTTAAAATGCAAATATGTAAGTTTTTTGTGTTAAACATGTGTGAATGAAACAAAACCCAAGTTCAGGTATGTTTCTGATGATGAAACATTATAACTTTGGTCAGAAAATAGCATAGTATGGGGCCAAATTGATGTATATAAAGTTCATAAAACAACTGTCATATTTAAGAATAATGAATTACATCATTTTACTTTATATTGTTGTGAAGTACAAGTTTGGCATCTGTAAGCATAATTGTTTTTTTAACCCTATAGCATCAAATGCTATCACCGCCGATAGCCTCACAGTTGTGGACTTTCCATTACCGTAACTCCACAACCAGGTGTGCTCTCATGTAAATTCAAATGGTATCTCAAAGCAGAGGCATGAGGCTCTTTAAATATGTTACTGTCATTACAGTAATGTGCTTACGTCCCTCAAAGATGACCAATCAGAGCGCAAGTGCTGTTATTCGATGCATCAAAGGAAAAATAAGGATGGATATGTAAAATAGGTGTGTGTGAAAAAAGGCAAAAGTACCTGCTGATAGTCTAGGCGAGTTATAATGGTCTATAACAGAGGTGGACAAACTTTTTGACACATGGGCCAGGCAGGTTCTAAAATATGACAGAGGGGCGGGGCCAGGATATATATATGTATGTATATATGACATGAGAGATTTGGCCTGTAACATGTAGCAAAGCATGTATATGCAAGGCTCATTGTACAAATTGTTTTCCAAATGCATTAATTAAATTAATAATTCATTTATGAAATTTCACTGAGATAACACACGGCAGAAAAACTCACATTTAGTTTTATCAAGTGCTAAAAGATCAACAACTTGTTGAAAAGGTAAATTGAACAAACTTTACCTTTACCTATTTTAATATAATTTCATCATGTTCGGCGGGCCAGATTAAGAAGCCCTTTGGGCCAAACTACGGTGGGCCGTAGTTTGCCCATGTCTGGTCTATAATGTGCTCAGTCCTTAAAGGGTTTTAAACATGAATGAGCACCAGTTGTCCCCCTGTAAAACCGAACCGTGGCATTAAGCTGATACTCCTCTCACAATAAGAATACATGCTTTTCAAGCTATTTTTGAGCCAAAAAAAACAAAAAAATATATATATAAATTAATAAATGCAACATTGAAACATGTAATGCCATACTTTGGAACATTTTGATTGGAACACACCACAAGGAAAATTACATGTGCTTGTTTAAAGCAGACCATTCTCTTAGTTCAGTCAAAATCTCAAGTATAATCACATTTTTTTCACTCCTGACAGTTACATTTTGGACTTGTCTTTTGCTCTGTTCCTGACCTGTCCCAGGTCTCAGGTGCATAGAGGCTGTACTGTCATCTTCTGTCTTCTGTCTCATTTAGACACATGAGTCAGCCCTGTCTGTAACGGTCCAGCTCTCTCATTGGCCTATCCCGTCTTATCATGTGTCCTCAACCCCTCTCCACCTCTATGACATTGTCCCCTTGTATACGTCCACGGATGTCCCCAAACACTATGGTATCGGGCTGCCTGTCACCGGCATACCCACTACACTCACGAACATCAGGGTGCCAAATTTTTAACCTTTATTATCAAAACCTTTATTTAACCACATGATTCCTTGAGATTAAAGGGTACATATTACACAATTTTCTGATGTATTTCATAATGTTTCCTCTTCAAAAACATACTTGGAGTTGTGTTTTGTTTCATTTACATATGTTTAACACACAAACCCTGCATATTTAGGCTGAGTTCTTCTCTCAAACTGAAAACACTCTATTCCACCTTGTTATGTCATGTGATAATACAGGAAGTGCTCCACTGTGTTTTTTTACTCCATACACCTTCACTAGAAACATTTGATAATTTCATCCCTGGAATTGCCAATCTCCACTGAACTAAAAGTAAAAGGAAAGGTAGCTGTTATCTTGAAAACTACTGCTTCATCACAAGGTGGAACAGAGCATTTTGAGCTTTGGAGATAAAGACAGACTATTAATACAGGATTACTCAAACATGTGGGAATGAAAGAAAACACAACTTTTGAGTGTGTTTAAGCGTTAAACTTCTGTACCTCATCATCAAGAGTCAATTTTGTGTAATATAGGACCTTTCAATTAAGACATTAGCGAGAGAAAACGCATTTATTCACAACAGTCAGTACTACCATTTGCTGTTGTTTTTGTTGGCTCCATAAGGAACTTTCTGGGGGTAACTGGAGATCTGATAACTGCACCGATACCGATATCAAATATTGGCATCGGATATCAGCTTCCTAATAATAACTATTCACATGATATCCTGGTTGGACATATAAATTGATGCAATAATATATGTACTTTTTAGTGATTTATTTACTGGTCATAGTTGGTCCAGAGGGTCTCATAATGTTAAGATTTGTATGCAAACTTGTTCTATAGTTACTTGAGGGAAAAATTACAACTACATGACACATTTGGATCAGTTTTGTCTTATGTTAATTTTATTTTAAGGAAAGAAATGCTGTTTTCAGTCTCTGCACTGGTATTGGTTGATATCAGGTAGTTACAGATACTTCAATCCATAGTATCGAAATCGGTATTGGTGCATCCCTAGATAGAACTGTTAGGTTAGGTTATTCGGAGGCTTTTGGGAGCTTTCAGAATGATCTCTGGGGGCAGAGACCTGACCCCGTCTGTGTAGGTGTCATTACCTATAAAAATGTCACATTCAGAGACGTTCAGCCTGCTGCATGAGTGACTGGTGACTCACTGACTAAAATACTAACGATCTACTGTCCTATTCATATGTAGTGTTTCTTCTGTCCCAGTTCCCCTCCTATCGCGGGCTTCCTGGACGACTATGCTTTTGTGATCAGTGGGCTACTGGACTTGTACGAGGCGACCTTTGAGACAAAATGGCTGCAGTGGGCCGAGGAGCTGCAGCTGAGACAAGACGCGCTCTTCTGGGACGCTCAGGGCTCTGGCTACTTCTGCAGTGACCCCCACGACCCCACTGTGCTGCTCCAGCTCAAAGAGGGTAAGACAGATATGATAATGGGTGATAATGGCAGTTAGGACGCAGTAGAGGTTTACACATTATAGGTTTAGGTTATGTGACGTCATAACATTCTTAGTCCATATTTTAAGGTGCATCATGTAACTTTTCAAGTGATGGGTATGCATCCTGCTTGTCTCTGTGCTGTGTTATTGCATTGCCTGGAAGTATGGCATTAAACTTGTCTATTTCCATTTGTGTCACAATACTAAAATTTCAAACTATATTTCAGAACAGACTCGATACTAAATACCGATTCTTTTACCATGATAATAATAAGTAATAATAAAATAATGCGCTTTCTTTAGACAATAGAATGTAATTTTCAACTTAAATCATAGAACTTTTTTTAATATTATTATGTGACTTTATATCTGTGTAATCCCTCTTCCAGATAGGAGGTTTCATAGTGGTCCATGGACAATTAGTATCAGATTTTCAATACTTTTGAACATCTCTATTCTCCATGGATACAAGTTGGTGACATTTTGTCTTATGTCTAAGTTTTTTGTTTTTGTTTTTTTTAGCATTTTGAGCACCTGTAATGGAATATAAAATAAATAGGTTTAATGACAATCTAGGTCCAGGTCCATCAGCTGGTGGACCCCCCCATCACTAGAAGTCAATCAGCTTTATTCATCCCCCAGGGGTAATTTGAGCACATTAATAGTCTTCATGCAGAAGTTCATGGTCAGGGTCCTGGAGGACCTTGGTGCCTCTTCTCACAGATTGCCGCTCACAGGAGGACAGAGTTCTTACAGGGAGTCCAATTATTTTGGAAGAGACTTTAGAGCAGGGGTCTCAGACTCGCGGCCCGCGGGCCATTTGCGGCCCTCGGGCCTGTAGTTTGCGGCCCCCGCCTTGATATGAAACTTTAATGTTAATGCGGCCCGCGAGTTTGACATGTGTGGCACTTTACAGTGTTGTGTGCGGAGCTGAACGAATCTACCAATCACGGTGGGGTATATGGCTCTGGGGGCGGGACATCGGCCGGGTTTGATGCAGAGAAACATTTCTCATTGAGTGAAAGTTACTGTAGCGCTGCCATGGAGTGTTATATTCTGTGCCTGGTGCCTCGTTTCTATTGAGCACACGCGGACATTCGTCCGAGCGCGTTGCGTTCACAACACAACGCTGTTCAGTGGGATATTACACGTATATAAATGTACATAAATATATTCAGATATTTACACACGCACGTCAATGGCACTTAGAGAGTTCATATGAGGTCTCTCTCTGACAAAATAAATCAAAGTGATGGTTATGTGGTGGGATAAAAGAAAAGTAAAGAGCTCAGTGCAGCCTCCTGTGTCTGCGGTCATATAGTGACACCTGTGCATCTGCAATAACAGTCCCCGGTAACCCGGACCAATTATAGGGTCGCACCGTTATTTGTCGGTCATTGGCCGTGTCCCAATTCGCCTCATGCACAGTTTCAAACTTCGAAGTGCTGTTCAAAGTGCCCGGCCAACGACGGGTGCTCCTCTGCCTTCGTGCCGAAATGGGACTGGGAGATAGTCTGCGTCACATAGTGGCACCGGTCCATCGGCAATAACAGTCCCCGGTAACCCGGACCAATTATAGGGTCGCACCATCAGACAAGCTTTAACATTTTCTCATATTTCTCTCTTTTTTAAACACTCTCAAAGTTCAAACCTTCATAGATAAAAAAAAAATGAGCACAGTATTATAGAAAGACGGCCCAGCCTCACCCCGACTCTGCCTCCAGTGGCCCGCAGCTAATTTGAGTTTGAGACCCCCTGCTTTAGAGTGTTCTGCAGCCTGCTTTTAATCTGTACAGACATGGAGTGACAGCATGTGCAGGAGAAAGTGAGAGTGCATAGTGAATTAGTTGTAAAATGTTGACTTGATGTTTTGTCTGACACCATGACAATCTCATTTGTGTTTGAAGCAAATTTCAGTTGATGGTAAAAAGTTCTCAGGTACTTGTACTCCTCTATTTGTGCATGGTCAGTAGGGATAGCCTGTGGTCTTTTTGACATTTAGCTTGAGATGGGATTTGTTACTGTGCGGGTATGATGGGGTTGCAAACTTAACCTTGTAACTGTTGGATTGACCGGTCCTGCAGTGATCAGTGTAGAGAGATAAATAATAAGAGAGACAGGACACAGCCCTGTGGTAACCAGTAGAAGTTACAGAAAATAATAATAAATCAGTTATACATATTGCGTTATGTTTTTCGTTGTTTCGTGGTTAGGTATCGGTTCCAAGACTGCTTGATAATATGTCAGTAATTACTAGACAAATACACATTAAATGAAAGCTGGCACAAAGATCAACTTTTCTGTCAGCACAAATAAACTATGCTGAAATGTAATTTAGCTCACAATAGAGATGTTGATGTAATCCATGTTCATCCAAGAGTGTTCTGTTGTAAGTAAAGTTTCATCGATTCTCATCTGGATAGAATCTAGTATAAATCAATCAGACTGTGAAGCATGTTTTCACTTGAATGGATTTAAAAGTCCGGATTTTCTGTCAAAAATGGTTAATAACCCATCAAAGTGAATTATGATCCAGTTATTCATCTGGAAAAAAATCCCATAGAATGAAAACTTGAAAGATTTCATAACCGAATACGGCCAAATAGTTTTGATTCCACCACTATTTGCTTTCAACCCAAAAGAGTGAAGAAGCTAATCTTCCTTGAGAAGATGGAACTACATAATCAAGCGAATAGCACAATATTGCCTTATGGCGCCTTCAACGGGGGTAGTTCCTTCTTTCTACCATGTTATAACGTTGTTCCCTCATTAAACACATGCCCAAAGAGGTTTTAAATAGAGGTGGATCTTCCTATACGCAGACTACACAAGTTGCGTAGGGCCCCGCAGCTGCGAAGGGCCCCGCCTCCTGAATCCCAGTAGTTTTAGCACTCTTGTCTGTCAATCTACTTCTATTCAGCATAAATATCACTTTGATTGGTCAAAAGGTTTGCACTACACCACACGTCCGAGCCCCGACCTCTTCCTTCTCTCCTTCACTCATAAACACAGAACATGATGCAAGTATTCCATATGTTTGTCTGTTGACTTGACTTTGGTTTGGCTCTGGCTCTTGACTTTACATCAAGAATGCAGACACTTGGAACGAGTTACTTATTGTTGTTAATAAGAGAAGCTTTGCCTTTGCTGAGCGAGTGAATAACCCTTAAACGTTTTCATGCATAATTAATGAGTTTTGCACTAATGTAGGCTATGTGTACATTTGTGTGTATATTGTACACATATGAATATGTTTAATCCTACCCTAATTATTCACACATTTATTTGAAGTATTCCTGCATTTATTATTTATTACGCAAATAACAGGATCATGAAGTGACGCTAAAGTGAAAGTTTTCATGTTAGTGCATAGGCTTATCCCATTATTATAAAGAGATGGTCAGCCTAATATTCATAATGAGTAGGCCTAAATCAAAGTGTTACATTGAGAGCATTCATTTGGAGACTGTCCTAGACTGTTCCTAGTGTGGCATTACTACATAATAACATTACAGAATCCATAAATGTAATCACACTTTAGTCAACTGGAACACATTAATATACACCAGAAAATAGAAAAATGTCTAATAATATTTACATTTTTTCTGGGATGGTCCTCTCCCTTCACTCTCTTGATGTAGGTAATACAGATATGTTTAGGTGGCACAGAGGTGGCCCCCATGTCAGATTTTGCTTAGGGCCCCCGGAAGGTTAGAATTGGCTCTGGTTTTAGATGTCATCTATACATGTTTGACTAATTTAGCAATCTCTCCCTATCCAAACCCTCTTTACGGTTAGCTGTACAATTCTGTCCAAGAGAAGACTCAACTTCACAAACCTGATACGATGTGCAGTAGTCTCATATGTGGCGTGCATGCTGATTGTGTTGTGATAGTGCTGTGAAAGGGGGGGTGACTTAGCATGGAGAGCAAAAAGGAGGGGGACTCAGAGTGTCAGAAATGAAAACGAAACATACAAAACATGTTAATACATTGTTTTTCTGGCCGATATAACACTTTCAAAACATTAAAAAGTTACATGGCAAGCTAAATAAAGTTTTCGTGTTTTATGTGTTTGCAGATAATACCACATTGAAATCTAAATGTTAAAAATGATAATAATAAATAAGCCCAAATAGGTTTGATTCTGCCACTATAGCTTTTTTCCCTCTTTTGGGTGAAAGCAAAACCTTCTAAGTCACTATTCCTCGAGAAGATGAATCTACAACTCTCTCTGGAACTCTCCGATATGCTTTGGTGCCACTCTACAAAAAGTTGAAGGAAAGGATAATTTGACAAATGATCACAGACAGATAATTAAACGCTACATTTTCTTCCATTATAAGACCATATATCAGAAATGCTGCCTTCTGGACTGGACTAATCATTCAACTATTGGCCTGTCCACCTGTCCTCTTCTCCAGAGCTCAGCTATCACCTCACATTGATTTTTTGGAGCCAGTTGAACACTATAGTGGTGATGTGACTGGAAGTTCACCTAAACATAGACAGGTTTCAAGCAGAGAGGAGCTGCTCGGGCTGAGAGCTCTGACTGCTGTTGCTGCTTTGATCACCGGGCTGCCATATCCGTCTTCATTTGGTCTCCAGCTCAGCCCGGCTCCTGACAGGTAGAACATGTACAGTGCATGAGGGCCCGACTACCTCCAATTACCTCCAGCCTGCACCGCTCTGTTTTATTTTGCTGCTACTGTTGAAAAAGGGGTAATGTGGAAATAAGAAAAACAATGAAAGCAGACACAGTTTTCCAGGTATTTCAGGCACTATTGCTGTAATGCGGATGTAAAATAATAGTGACTGTTCTAATTTCGTCTCAAATAGGCTCTGTGCGCAGGCATGCTAGCTAGCTGACTGCGTCTCAAAGCCAATAAAAATAGCAAAACATAAAATCAACTACCTATTCAAATTCAAATGAAGTAAAATAAACACTACCCAATCGTTTTTATATGTAGAATACTTCAGTTGTGGTGCTGTTTTTAATATTTATTATGCCTCAAAATTAGCATTAGCATTAGCGTGATACACAAACATCTCCCTTTTGAAACACAAAAGAGTGAAGTATTCATTTTATTTGTGTGTAGTTTTTAACATATCAGTGACATCCAACCGCAGCTCCCTGTCCACTGCCTTATCTTTAATTACTTTAACTCCGACAAAAAAAACCTCACCAAGATATAATTGAACAGGAAGTAGTGAAGCTAACAGTGAGGTTGCCAGGTTGTTGTGCCCAGAGCCTATTGTTGTAATTAACATTAGAGATAAAAAGTATTGCATAGTACAGTGAGTCACCTTCACAATAAACAATAACCACAGGAAAAACTATTTGAACTAAAATGAAAGGAACTGTGTCCCCAGAGACAAGGTAGGCATGTTCTAATCAAATATTTTTATATTTTTTATTTCTTTTACCAATAACAATAATGTTGATTGATTTATTCTTAATTACAAAAATATTGGACATGAAAGCAAAGTTATTTATGTTATAATTTGGTGTCTCAAAACAATTATCCAGAATAGAAAGCAGAGTGAGGCTTAGGCGAGTCTCTCATTTGGGTTGCCAGTTTCAGTGCTGAAATTCAGTTAATTTAAACTAAAAAGATCTTGGCCAGAGAAAATAAATGGTTTGAGAGGGGAGTTAAAGAAGCTATTTTTGTTAGGAAAGCCAATCCTTTCGTAAAGGAATGGGGGGACTGAGACATAATCTCTCTCATCTCTCCCCCATCTACAACCCCATCCTCAGACCCAAAGCAAACAAAAGAAACAAAAGAACAATAGTATGAGCCCGTTGGAGCCATTCACACCACTGCCACCCCTGAGACATTAAAAGAAAAACTTCTAAATATAACAGGAAATAGGCACTTCAAAATAAATCACAGGTACATTACACAGTGTCTTTATATTGACATAAGAGGTATGTCATTTATTTTTTCACTTATAGTTTCACTTATACCATTACAGGGGGGAATCGCCTTCACTGAATTGCCAAATTAGCATACGATCATCAGAGGGATCAGATCATTATAATGCTATGGCCCTGTCTTTGTCTAATCACGATTCCCTCCCTATGATGTGGTACTGCAGATGTCACAGCTCCTCTTGTCTGGATGGATCGGTCTGTCTGAGAGCAATGAATAATGAGAGAGTTTGGATTTCTCTGTAACAGAAGCTGTGCTGCTCTGACCTTGGCCTCACTCTGACACCTGCACATCCTGGATCAGACTGGGACTACTTTCTACCTGTCTGCATCAAGAGTGCTTTTACTCCTCATAGTAACTCCCATGTTACTCTTTCTGTTCTCTCTCAGTCACTTTCTTGCACTCTGTCTCGCTCTCTCCCTCCTACTTTTCTGCCTTGCTGTCTCCTTCTCCATCTTTTTTTTTTTTTTTCCCACTCTCTCAGTCAAACTTGCTGTTTTGACCTTGCTGTTATGTTTTAGATGACATAACTTAAAGCAAACCTATTGCAAAATCAACTTTTCAGAACTTTTAACCATGTTATAGTTGTTTCCCCTTCTCATTTACTCTGTCAAAGTTGTATTTGGAGTGATTCATGCATGTTTTGAGCAAACTTTAATCACCTATTTACAAGGCACCATTTTTGCTGATCAATCCCTGTTTTCACCGCCACCAATACACGGCCGCTGCTCTGTACTTACGTCATTCTCGAATTTTATTTCCTTAATCAGTGATGGGATAGGATATAAGATTCTACAGCATTGCATAATTTAGGAACAGATGTTTGAGTTCACAGCATTTACGCATAACCAATACAAGAGATCATGACACTTATAACTTTGCCATTAGTTATTAAAAAATTCAAGTCAGCAAATATACATATCATAGATAGCTTTTTTCATGAGCAATATTAAAAGGATGTGTCTTTAATTTGGATTAAAAATGTTTGCCCTCATTTCAAGGTGCAGATTTTCTGGTAAAGAGTTCCACATTTGGGATACACAGAAACTAAATGAGGCTTCACCATGTTTTGGTCTGAACTCGAGGAAATCGCCAGGAGACCAGCTGATCTTGGGGGCTTACGGGGCTCAGAAGGAGTTAGCAGGTCTGTCAGATACTTTGGACCTCTACCGTTTTAAGATTTGTGGGGCAATAAAATAATTTTGAAATTGATTCTATGAGGGACTGGAAGCCAATGTAATCCTTGTGAACTTGTGAACTTTTTTTTTTTTTGCTACATGGTGTTTTTTATAGTATTGACTAATATTCACCATCCTGTTTGGCCATTTAGTTCAAATTAGGTAAATTTGCAGCTCTTAGGTCAAAAACAGCCAAAAAGTGTGTCCTGCCTACAATGGCCACTGCATTTTCAAGTACTATGTGACAGCACACATGACTAACACATGACTGTTTACAGCCAGGTGTTACTGATTACAAACACCGGGCTGCGGGGGGCGGAGTTTAAAGCGTGGATACCTTCAAAATGAGTATTAAATGCACAATCCCTGAGTTGGTTATTCCTTGTGAAGGTCGACAAGGAAATCCAAGCAATTTTTCACTGTGTCAATGAGCTTTACACAGCTCCCAGAGACAGAGCGGAGTTTAGCTGCAAAAAGCCAAAAGTAACACTAAAAACAACTAGCATCCTAATGTGCAATTCCTGAACATCAATAAAACAATAAACTGATTATCAATAAAACAATAAAGCGCTTTTAATCAGATGTGTACAGCACACAGCGGACATGTTTTGACCTCAAAAGCTGCTTATACAATATTTCTGTACTGAAGGCAAGACACATTTGGCTCAAAATATGTGGGAAAATGTATTAATAAGTTGTTCTTTTGTAGATCTAGTTTTCTGCCGTGCATATCCAGTGTTCTCTACAACAACAACTAGCATGCTAACCTACACCTCCTGATTATTGTACAATAAAACACTTTTAACTAGACGTGTACAGCACACAATGGACATATTTTGACCTCAAGAGCGGCTTATACAATATATCAGTACTGGGCCAAGACACATTTCGCCCAAACACGTGGAAGAGAAAATCGGGTACAGGCTCTTTAATAATACATTCATCAGTTTCACTCATGTAGATCTAGTTTTTTTGCATGCTGTGCCCCCCACCCACCCCTCCCTCTCCGCTGTGAGGAGGAAAGCCCATTAGTGACGCCTCTGTCCCACCATGTCGGCTGTCAGTGAAGACAGATTACCCGTGCAGCTCCACACTCGGCACTCTCTCCTGCCTCTCTATCTGTTTCCATATATAAGCTCTAAGGTCACAATCATATACTGACACTCGCTTTAATACATTTATATAGACCTGCTATTCAAAAGTGGGCAGCCCCTTTTAAAGTCTAAACAGCCAGTGTGTTTGTCAGCGGATGAGGGGTTGTCTGGGTAGTGTGTATTGTATTGCAATTCCAGGTCTGAAACCATCCAACTGATTCTAGTGAAGGTTTACGGAGTTTAAAAACACAGTGGAGCACTTCCTCTATTACCACATGACTTCACAAGGTAGAATATGTTCGAAAACATTATATTTTGCAGTTGTGCGTTAGCTGCAGACACCCAATCTCTGCTCAGATCGGGGCTGCGCTCTCATCCCTCCATGAGAGAACCAGTTGTTTGTCCAGTATTAATGAGTTCAGAACATCTCCTGTCCCCAAAGAAACTACCCCCTCTACCGTTTTCAGCGACATTTGTGAAAACTTGTGGTCGTGTAAACAGCCCCTTAAACAAAAAAGCAATTACATTAACACATTAGCTTTGTCCGTTTTATATATACGATATATGGTTGTACCTAGTTTTAATTTGATTATTTTTTACAACGCTGTCCTGAATACAAATACAAAAACAGCATGAGATAAACTAGCTGAATGCTTCATGTACTTCCACATGCCTCCTATAGCCATGAGGAAGGATCCCACAGCGGACAGTGTGGAAGGGGGTGGAGAGGAGGGTGCAGGGGTCATGAGAAGATCCCTCCAGGCTCTCACTGCACCCTGACAGGAGATAAGGTCAATTGTTGGTCCCATCACATCACACTATAGAGGAATGTCCACAGTGTCTGGAAGCGACACAGTCTATGGCCTTTGTGCCGCCGCATGCTAACGTGTGCATTCTGTCTGGTGTAGATGAGAATTTAATTAGTTGGGAAGTAATTATATCCTTGGCTCTTTGCAATGTCATACATTATTCAGGCTTTTTGAACTACTGTTGAACACAATCATCTTTTTAAATTATAACATAGTATTATTGTAGCCCTTTTTACTCATTACTGTACATAGTGGAAAATCTTGTATTGAGGCATTTGTGTAATCCCATAGTCGTCCAGTTAGGGTCCATAGCAAAAGAAGGTTGAATTTTGTCTGCTTTTTTTTCAGTTCTGAAGAAGCTTTGGTAAAGCACTGGCTTAAATTTGTCTGAAGTTTAACCAATTTAAACTAATGTAAACTAACAAACCCTAATTGTTTACAGTGAGGAATATATGTTATAAGAGTTAATGTTACAAAAAGTTCTGTTTAATCATTAGGGGCATGAACGATTCACACCTTAGGGTTGAACTTAACTACCGTATCTTCCAGACTGAGTCGCACTTTTTTTCATAGTTTGGCCAGGGGTGCGACTTATATGTGATATTATTAAAATATATAATTTCACATCTTCATTATTGTCAAACTAACGACTGTGCGAGGGCGCTCTAAGCTTGTGTATCAGTATGACAGCCACGCAGAAGCGGAAGCAGCACTTCATCTACTTCTGGAGTTGACAAAGCTCAGAAGTGACACAGAGGATGAAGAATTCACTGGATTTAGTGATTTGGAGTGAAATCGAGAGTAATCTTGTTAACTAAAGCAGAAAAAACAAGCTACCTGATTAACTGTTAATATCTTGCATAAACATACCAGACACATATTCAGTTCATTGTCTATGTGTTACGTTAGCGTGCTGTACTGCTATTCAGCCTGTTGTTCTCTATTTTATTGTTATTATTATAACTTGCCTTAAAAGATAAAATGTTTGTTTTTCAGTCTTGTATTTTGTACAATAAATTTCCCCAAAAATGTGACTTATAGTCCAGTGCGACTTATATATGTTTTTTTCTTCATTATTATGCCTTTTTCGCTGGTACTTCTTATACTCCGGGACCAAGTACAGTCTGGAAAATACAGTAACTCAGCTGTAAACAACTAGGTGTGTTAGTTTCAGTATAATTAACGTCTTCCTTCAGGCAGATATCTAAATGGCCTGCAAAGTTACCCCAGTACAGATGCGTTATAAAAGCAGCTCTAGAACTCAAAATAAGTCTGCTTCTTGCTGCATTTGTAAAGAATCAGGGAGAGTGCTCTTCATGATTGTTCTTTACATTACCGTGACTTTGTTTTTGCTTATATTGAGGCCTTATATTCAAGTGTGTAAAAACAGCTGTGGATGACGCTTGAATACCTCCTGTTTGTGTATTGAAGAGTGAAATCATGCTGAAATTACATAGTTGCTAACTCAAAAACAATTAGCTATGTAGTGAAAAATCTTAGTGCGGTAGATCAGAATGTCTAGTAAAGGTGAATAAGTTTTAAAAACACACAGAGGAGCACTTCTGAATTACCGCTGAATGACATCATGCAGTGGGGGCAAACATTTTGAGCGCTCACAAAATATATACTTTTTCACAATTTATTTAGTCTATTTTTTTTATTTTAGAAAACAATCTGACATGATTAAATGATTAAAATTTCTGTGTAAACCCTCCCTGCCTTTGTGCGTGTTGCAGACCAAGACGGTGCGGAGCCCAGTGCCAACTCTGTGTCAGCGTCTAACCTGCTGCGTCTGTCCCAGTCCACGGGCCGCGGGGAGTGGGTGCACAAAAGCAACCAGCTGCTCACTGCCTTCTCCAAACGCCTCTCCTCCGCGCCCATCGCCCTGCCCGAGATGGTGCGCGCCCTCATGGCTCAACACTGCACTCTCAAACAGGTAACGGATGGGTGGAGAAAACAAAAAAAATAACGTAACTTAGTGTAAATGATTAGTTTTTATTCATAAATGTAATAATTGTTTGGCCTTTTTGGTTGTAGTTCAGTCAATGTTTTATTCTAGTGTGACATACCACTATGTATTTATAACTTTGAATATGTTGCTTCCTCAGGTTGTATTTTTCCAATTTTTTAGCAGTACAAAGATCTACCTGGCTAATGGCAAATTTATACTTGTAACACTCTAAATTGAGTTTGAATCTGATCAGTCAAACTGTCTAACCTTGTTCATGCTAGATTGACGTGTAGCACTCTGAATTGACTTCTACACAATTATCCATCTGGAACAGCTCTCCCTGAAGGCAATCACGAAATGACGAATATATTAGAATCTGATTGGTCGAAACGTCACAACACTAGAACAAATTCGAACTTTTGTTAGATCCAGTTAAGAGAAAAGCACATCTTCCCTGTTCACAAATTCATAAAGTGCTTCCCTCTGCACATTTTCAAACAAAAAATAGTCTGTAGTTTTGCTAAAATAGGCTTAAGTACCTCTGTCGTTGTCTGCACACAAATATCACGAGAATCCATCTTTCATTTTGCAAGGTTACAGAACATCAGGAGACACCAAAAAAAATCATTTATAAAATCATTTTGTATTGGTTGGCTGCTCTTTGATTGGTCTGAGCCACTGGTTAACTTGGCAATTGCAACAGCAGTTAAAGAGCTAATGTGACAGTCTTTATGCATTTATTTTTGTCAACTTGTACTTGAAGAACTGTCTGACACTCAAAATTGGGCATAAGTACGTGATAATAAATAATTAGTAATCTGGGGTAAGTCTGTTCCTCTTTGCTGTTTTGAAAGAAATCGTTTCTGTTTACAAAAAATAAAACCTCAATTTGCCACTTTCGTTCATTCTTTAAGTATTGAGCTTGACACTATTTTGTCCAGCTGACACATCCCTGCAACTACTCATTCCAAACACAAACAACTCAACTGCCGACTGAAGACTCCCCGGCGAGGCGTGTAATTTCCGTTTTATATTCTCTTTACAGTTAGCACACTTGTCACAACTATTTGAATCGTGGCTCGCGTCGGGAGCTCTGACAATTCAACAAAAACAATCTGTGTTTGAATTGACTGTTTCCCGTCTCTTAAGGAAAAAACACTACTTAAAGCAGCATTGTGTAATTTTACAGGTTTCGCCGTTTCGCCTGGAATATTTTATAGTACAGCATTAAACATATTTTTCTCCGTGGATAAAAGCATCTGAAAACGTCCCTTGACCAATTACAAGTCAGATCTATGGAGGGGCGAGTCCGCTCACGATAAGAATGCATGTTTCTCGAGGTATTTTTGAGCACTAAAGATACCTGTAATTAAATAAATACAGAATATTCCAGGCAGAGTAATAAAATCTCCATGGAGACAAGCAGAAAAGTTCCAGGGAGATGTCTCTTGCCTTATTCAAAGTAGGATAGGTCATCTGTGGGCATTAGAAGTCTCCATGCTCACTGGTCTTAATCCCAATACACATTCGTAATATCTTTTACTTTTTAACAGCTGCGGTATGGGGTTATTTGAGCTCACTTACTTAATCTGGTTTGAAATATTAAAAGCTCCATGACCCAAGAAGTCCTTTTTCACACATGCTTTGAGCCTCCTTTTGATCACAGTTTGTATTCTTTACCAAAGCTTGTTTTTTTGTGGTTATCGTTCTACTAATTAGCCCGAGATGTAGACTCTTTAAAACTTTAAAAAAAACTAACAAAAGCATTCGAAATTCTGCAATGGGGGCAACTGGAGGCAAAAGTGAAATGGAACGTAATGAGATTTCAGCTGATTCTATGCACACATTAACAGCCGAGCACTGCCAGAAAAGTTTTAAGATGAAGGTAAAATACAAAATGGATGTAAATAATACATTTCCAGGAGCCTGTGATCAATATGAGCGTTCATGGTTCTGTTTAGGTGTTTGATTTTCAACAAAAAGGTGACAAACTGAAAAACTGTTGGTTAATGCTAGCTTGTGACTAATGTTATTGGACAGGGCACTTGTTTAACAGCACAAATCAGCTCGCCTGTTGTAGTTCCGGGTAAGACCGTTCTTTATGGACAGATCGTGTTAAAATAAAACTCAGATTCTAACTTGAGTGACAGAGCTTTAGACAGAGCAGTGCCTACAGTTAGCATCACAACCCCAGGGAATGTGGATGACATCAGCTGCAAAGTGTCAATAAAAATCAACTGGGATTAGCCTCAGAATATCAGTAAACATGGAAAATTCAGAGGGCTTGGCAAATGAAATTCACATGCATGTAAATGATACTAGAACCCAGTTTAAAGACATTTACAGTTGTAATTATGGACACTTTTTATTTTAGTCGACAAATACTTAGAAATGTTTAGCCCACTACAGTTTTTTTCAGTTTTGAGAATTCGGATGGCATAGGATTTTAAAGGGTCATTTGAATAAAAGAAATTAGATGCAAGATTTTGTTTTTCTTAATCTCTAGCCTAATGAGCTAAAGCGAGTCTGTGATGCTAACTTCAACCTTACGCTAACAAATTTAACCATGGACAACTAGAAACCAATACTGATGCTATAGGTTCACTCTCATCATCATACTAATTCCAACCACACAAGGGGGCAGTAAGGGATTAAGCAAAGGACTTTCCTATACGTTGTGCCTGTTTAAGTAAAGTGTCATTGCGAGATAGGGATGTTTTTCACACCATCACTGTTGTTTTAATTAAAATAACTGTGTTGTGTAAAATATTTCACTTTTATTTTGCTTATGGATACAATAACGATAGATTACATTAGACTTTGCATGTGACACAAATGAACAGTGTAGCTTTTCTTTGTTGAGGGTCTGCTACTTTCTTGTCTCTATGGCGATGTTATTGCTTGTCCTCTAATGTTCCACAGTATGGCATTAAACATATCCATCTTGTCTTTATTTCCTACATTCAAAAGCAAGAATTATTAAAATTAGTGGGATTGCCTCTCCACTGACCTGATTCTTGGCTTAGTGATAATGATGACGATGTTTATATTTAATAATATATTGTTGAACATTCCAGGTAAAAGCAATAGCATTTCTACTGGGGACGACAGTGTGGCAGATCATACCAGAAAAGTTACATAGTGCACCATTAAAATCCTAGAAAATAGTCCCACTGGCCCTGACACATTCCTCGAGCCATAGCACAGGGTTTAGCACTCTCAACTCACAGCAGCACAGCCCTGGGTTTGTAAGGCATGGGGCCATGTTCTCTCATCATCATGGTAATGCTAATGCTAATTTTGGAGTTAATTTTGAATATTAAAATAACACTACAAATCATATTAGTGTTTTTGTTGTTAAACTTTACATTTTACTAAAGATTAGCATTAGCATGTTAACATGTTGTCCACCAGCACCTCACTGTCCACTGTGTGATCTGTCAGTACTTATTGATTTTAGCGCTACTCTTCAAAAACCTCAGACTGATTTAATTAGTAATGGTTATGAATACTACTCAAAAAACTGGACGGGTGCCGTTGTGCACAGAGCCAATAGGACTCCACTGAAAATTAGATTCCAAACCTCAGTGGGACTATCCAGGATAAATAAAGAATAATAAATATAGATTTATGGATCAAATGACTAGAAAATCTTTATGGCTTAAATACACCATGCTGCATGAGACAGAGCATCAATAGCAAACCTTCTCAGCCATTTCACTTAAAATTCTCTTGAAATGAACTTTGACAGGATGGGCTCAGGTTGGGGGTACAGGAGGTAGTTAGTATTTTTGTCCCTCATCTGGACCTTGCCTGGAGCATGTTGGGGGCATGGGGGCAGAGTGTAACGAGCAGAAGGGCTACGTGACGCCAGGCTAGCCCAAATCTAACACCTGCCTCCCTCGTTACCGCTACAAATCCAGTAACATCTTCCCAGTCTACCCACATCCCACGCTCCACCTTTCCCCCCATATTCAAACCATCTTGTTATCCTGACACTTGTCTGTTTTCTTTGGATGTTTTTTAGATTGTGATCTGCGGGCAAAAGGATGCACCTGATACAGCCAGCCTGGTAGCAACGGTCAACTCACTGTTCTTGCCTCATAAAGTAAGTCTGTTAGGTATGCACATTTTTGTATATGTTTATATAACCAAAGGATACAAAGGGCTAGGTTCCACTGAACGATACTTCAGTGTAATTAGGGAAAAAATTGTGGTTATAAACAAATATACAAACACTGCAAAATCAATAAACGTTTTTCGCGCTCTATGGTTCGATTACAGAATTCAAACTAAACGTAAAAGATACTGGTCAGGACAATGTAAATCAGAAGGTGAGCAGAAGGCATACTCATTTTTATAAGTGCTTATTGACTTAGTTGCATTTCATCACCTTGTTTTTTATGTACATTTTGAAGATGCACATAAGCAACAGGTGGTGGAAACAACAGCTATTGCATTTAGAATCCTTAATTCACATAAACGTTTATTCGCTCACTTCAGGTGGATTTTAATTTAAGTGCATAACAGCCCCATTAACTCACGTAGAGAATATAAAAACCACCTGACCATCAGACCACGCACCTGCACTGGACCAGTGTGGACACAGGTGATGAACGAAGCCAAAATAATCCCATCACACTGGTTGTTGTTGGCCAAAATCCTCCAGGGAAGCATAGCTAAACACATTTTTGAGGTTCGAGCTAAAAACAAACAAACCATCGTCCAGTGTAGTGGATCAGCTGCGAGACTTCAGCAGTGGTTCTTTTTCATCTTCAGTCCAGCAAACACTTGCTGTTCTTTCATATTCTTTCATTTTGGCCTTGCACAGGTACGGTTGTTTCTTTTTCCACACAATATTTCTAATTTTCCATAAGGCGATAGCATCATATCATGATGATAGATTTGTCATATGCAGATTTACATATACTGTCATTTATGTCTCTCTCAATTATGTCACTCCTCTCCCTCTCTCACTCTCTCTCTCTCGCTCTCTCGCGCTCTCACTCTTTCTCTCTCTAACACTGTCTCTCTCTCTGTCTCTCTCGCTATCTCTCTCTCTATTACTCTGCTCTCCCTCTCTCCCTCCCTCTCTCCATCTCTCTCTCTTTATTAATCTCTCTCTCCCCCTCTCCCTCCCTCTCTCTCTCTCTCTATACTCTGCTCTCTTTCTCTCTCTCTCTCTCTCTCTCTCTCTCTATTACACTGCTCTCCGTCTCTCTTGCTGTCTCTCTCTTTCTATTATTCTGCACTCCGTCTCTCTCTCTCTCTATTACTCTGCTCTCCCTTCTCTCTCTCTCTCTCTCTCTCCCTCTATTACTCTGCTCTCTCTTTCTCTCTCTCTCTCTTTATTACACTGTTCTCCGTCTCTCTCGCTGTTTCTCTCTCTGTTACTCTGCTCTCTGTCTCTCTCTCTGCCACTCTCTATTACTCTGCTCTCTGTCTCTCTCGCTGTCTCTCTCTCTCTCTCTCTCTATTACTCTCCTTTCCCTCTCTCCCTCTCTCTGTCTCTCTCTTTATTACTCTGCCCTCCATCTCTCCCACTGTCTCTCTCTGTAATACTCTGCTCTCCCTCTCTCTCTCCGGCTCTCTCTCTCTATTACACTGCTCTCTCTCTCTCTGTCTCTCTATTCCTCTGCTCTCCCTCTCTCTCTCCGGCTCTCTCTCTCTATTACACTGCTCTCTCTCTCTGTCTCTCTATTCCTCTGCTCTCCATCTCTCTCTCCATACTGTAGTGCCCTGTCTGACCTCAGTGTACATCTGGCCTCATTCTGACAGCTGTCTGTTTGAGTCTGAGTTACACTGGTCACAGATGGACAGCATTTATGTGGCCTATAGGCAGAAACCCGCCTTTTCAATCAAGAGACAAGCTGACTCGCAGAAATGAATGAGCTGAATGTGCATGGACACACTTATCGATACTGGAAAAAAATGCCATTGGGTCAATCGCCAATGTCTTTTCCAATTATTTGGTTTCCTATTTCAAACGTAAATAGATGAGCAACAAAGAAAAAAAGTGGCTGAATGTTTACTTAATAATCGACAAATTTAAATGTATTTTTACAAAACTGAACATTTTTACAAAATTTTACTCCATTGTTCTTCAGTTTGTGCAATTTGGCAATTTGTGAAAACATTGGATTTCTGGTATCAATGGAAAATGGAATGGACCCAGCACCTCGATGAACCTTATTGTGTGTTCTCTATTCCAGTCCAGTGCAGCCCAGCCCGGCTGTGCTTCTATTGTAGGGAGTATTATACCTCTGATGATGTAGGCCAGGTCTACATCGCAGACTGTGTAAATGCCATAACAAACCATCTATCTGTTAGCTTCTTGCTGAAAAATTGCCAGGCTCTTGCAAAAAAAATACCACAGTAATAAAGAAAAAAACGCTCAGTCACACTTTTTTTAGAATGTAATTTTCAACACAGGATATTTGTATTGTTACTACCTCTGTTGGAGACAATGTTATTCTAAAAAGTCAAATTTTGCCATGTTTATATTATTTTATAATCTTGATAATCGCTTCATTCAGTATCTAGTTTCGATAATAGTTTTAGTATTGTTTAGTATAATACTTTTATCAACCCTAGCAGGTGGCACATCACCTGCATGATTCCGTGGTAGTTAAAACCATACTTCAGAGCATTCCCAATTGAGATAGATGTCCTTTTATGCCATTTTAGGGTAGTTTATAGCCAGAGGAATGACATTTCCACCAAATAGAAGCCAGGTTTGTGGAAATGCAAGCCCTCTCAGATTAAGGATAGACATTTTTTAGTGCAATAAACGCAATCAAAACCATAGTCTATTTTTGGCTAAAAAGTTACATACTGTGGCTTTAACTTATAAAATATCAAATAAAATGCGTCAAAATAATTCATAATAACATGCACTGCAAAGATATACAATCTGGTGTCTTTTTAATTGTTACAACACTTTGCCTGCCCCAATTTACACTTCGAAGTCTTGGTATTAATTAAAGCAATCAATTAGGCAGTTATTGTCTACTACTGCACCTTCGTTCTCCCTCTCCTTTCTCTATCTCTGCGTTTCCTCCTCTTCTCGCCCAGAACTCAACAGGCTTATTGAAATATAGATGAGGAGTGCAGTATTGGACGCTGGCTGCAGTAGCGTTAGCCAAGCCTCATCTTTACAGAGCCAGAGAGAGGCAGTGAGCCAGATAGACCTTATCACAACAGATGTATTATTTAAGTCCATGTCGTGTGCACAGCTCGGCCCCATGGGAGTTGTGGGTATTAGATGGAGGAAGATAGATGTGTTAATGTTCACTTTAAGGGAGTAGTCTCAAAGAAATACAAAAAAAACACGACTACCTATTTGAACTTAATGAGGCAAATTATGATCATTTGGGACTGGGCGTCATGGAGAAAACTTTTAAAGAGAGGGTATTTTAGTTCTACGGGGAAGTTAACTGCTAACACATAACATATTTAGATCACCATGTTACAGTTTATTGTTTCGAAAAGGGCTATTTTCACCAAAAACAACATGTTAACATGTTTTATAACTTTAATTTTTGACGCTCTAAGTCTCCCCTCCCTTTCCTCTCTGCACTAAATCACTACCATTTCAGAGCACTATCACGTAACAATGGGCGCAGGTTTGTCAAATTGTTGTACAGTTTTGTATCATGTTTTTATGAGAATTATCATCCATCCATCGAGCTTTGGACAGAATCTTACACCTAACCGTGAGGAGGATGGTTCAAATACGGCCCGGGAGAGATCGCTAAATTATTGAAGATGGTAGAAAGCTTAAAAAAAAGATTTTGCATAATACCTCCTCTTTAAATCACACTATTAAAGGTGATATGCAACTTTTCTGGTGGATATAATCACTTTGCCTGGTATCTCTTTCCACCTCTTTCTCCATGGAGACAAGCAGATGACCCCATCAGTCCAAGTCAATAATGATATAACACTGAATTTACCCTCAATACGGGACAGATGTCGCAGACACGGGTGACTTGTAGGCTGCCTGTTACACCGACTACGGTTTACTGAGGTCCATATTTGACCAAAGCAGCATGAGTTCATGTGATAGACTGTAATATAGAAGTGGACTAAGGGAATGTGACATCGCGACTTCAGCCAAATTAAGCCAGTCAAGGCTAGCAGTTATATTGGGCTAATTTGCAAACAAATTTCCTATTTGAAACCAAAGAGCTATTCAGGAGCAAGGTTGTTGAGGGTACTCTCCCATTCCCACCCATCCCGCTGGTTTGGTAGGGAGCGGACGCCTAGTAAAGAACTGTGATAACTGTCAATCAAACCTGTTGTTAATGCTAGCGGGAGATGACCTGAGGGAAAGAGGTCACCTGATTGGTCTGTTATAAATATTCATATATTGATTTATGGACAAAAGTAGACTTTAATAAAGTAAATATCTATAGAGTACATTATGAGGCCCTATTTGGGCCTTTGGACCACAGACAGCTTAAGCAGCGCAGCACTTATACAGGCCAGCAGTCATGCATTTATGAGATTTGGCTCATTAACATAATCCATAGGAATAATGCCTCCTCCAAACAAGCCAACGTCTGCTTACAAGAACCAGCTAACAACATACATATCTGCACTAAAAATGTACAAGCAGAAGGAAAGTAAGTGTTGCTTCATACATGTCTACACCAGTTCTCAAACTTTATAGATCCTTCCAGTGTAAACAGAATGCTCGTGTTTCATTAGCATATCCAATAGCCCCAATGTGTTTTCAGTGGGAGAGTCGGCGCCTCCAGAAATCACAAACTATGAAAAACGAGGGTAGTTTTGGTGACTGGCAAGTAACACCAGAGCCTTGTTACAAGCACTGCTACATGAACCAAAAATATATAATAAATATAACGAACCACAATAGTTTGATAGAAATATTAGTTTTATTTTATCAAGCACCACAAACCCTTCAAACATTAGTGAACTTTAGAATCTGGGGCTGTAAGTTCGATATTGACTGTTATTACTTGCCTCCAAATGTAAATAACAAATAAGCAACAGCTACTTGTCTGCATTATCTACAAACATGAAATATTAATCTTGTGCTGTCCTATTAAAATGAATGGGATAGAATGTTTATATCAGTACCACTCACTAAGCCTAAATCAATAAACTATTTGTTCAGTTAAGTCTTTGTTCATGCTTTATTAAGACTAATTAAGGTGTAATTATGGCCGACAGTAGCTCAGTTGGTAGAGTGTTTGTCCACTGATCTGAAGGTTGGCAGTTCGAATCCTGCTCTCGACATAAACATCATTGGTAGAGCGGTCCCGTACACTGACCCGCAGGTTGGCAGTGCGAGTCCAGCTCCCAAAGATGAATACTGTTATTGTATCCTTGGGCAAGACCCTTCACCACCTTTTTTTAAAGTGTAAACAATTTGTGTTAAGGAAAACCAGGCAAAAGTTATACCTAAGCAGATCTTAAACTTGCTTATAAATAGGTCCTGAGAGGAGACAGCTGAGGACAAGATGGCTTCCTCCCCTCCGCAGCAGTGGTCCAGGCTGGGCTGACGAGCAGTGATGGCTGACATGACATTTAATATTCTGCCTCCCGCGTCGCAGTTTTGATTTCCCCCAGCTGTACCAGGCTCTTATGTGAAGTGAGCAGACTTTACCTTTCATTCTCTCTGTTTGAGCAGTAGTATTGCACGCCTCACAGATGATTATTCAACCTCGGTCCAATCTACAATAGATTTGACAAGGAGAGACAAAAAGAACCGATATGCAAGATGAGCTAAATGTGCAGCAGTTTTAGGGTTGGGTTAAGAAGAATTATACATGAAATTCAAATATGTGAATCAATTTTATTTATATAATTAAATATCCAGTATTTGTTGTGTTTTAAAATAACTGTATGTAAGACTTTAATTACAAAAACACAGGACATGAGAAATCCCATGTATGTGTTATAATTTAGACAATTTTACCAGAAAGCAGAATGAGCCTCACAGGAGTCTCTGATTTGGGGTGTCAGTTCAAATGCTGAAATCCAGTTTAAAGGACGCTCTCTGATCTGAATCAGACCTCTACCTAAACAAAGTGGATTCTGGAGATTCTGAGCTCTCTTTTTCAAACTGTGCCTGTAAATCGGCAGTACGGCACCAATCAACACGGGATGAACACACCTGCAGGCTTAGAAAATAAAACAGCACCAACATGGGCATCTGCTTTTCCTCTGAAAGTTTTTGTCATATTTTTACATTGGTTAAGTTGTTCCCGCTGCTGCCTCCAACACCGCACCATCGGTTCATTGATGCTAGACTTACGTGCAGTGGCTCTATTTCCTTCTTTGGTACCAGATCCATTGCCTTTAACTTAAAAGCTGCATAATTTGCATTTCTCTGTGTGTTTTCCATGATGATTGCGAGTGCACGATGCACAAAATGACAGTTCAAAATCAAAACTAGTGTAGTTTGCATTTACGGCTAGAGAGTGCCCCCCAGTGGCCATTAGCCTGTAAAAATCTGCAAATTTGCCACTCTGTTGTTCAAAGCGTGGGGAAAAAAAAATAGCAGCTTATAGTCCAAAATTTACGGCATGTCTATCTGCAGGCTCTGGCAACCCAGGTTCAGTTGTGATTATAATACCTCTTTTAAAAATTGTAAAAGCGCGGGCTACATATAGTTACTTTAAAATGTCTGTGGCATTAATAATGTTGAATTTAGGGCATAAATAGCACAGGAAAATTAACCCTTTCAAAGTTGTAGCTAGCTATCGCCCTCCTTTAACTAGCTCACCAAACTTTGTGTTGACCTGAAACTTTTTGAATATGACAAATGTCCCCTGTGTGTCCAGATGTTCCCAGAGTCTCCCAGAGTGTCCCCCACCATTCGCAATAGCACCATGTAGCCTAGCGTAGCACCCGACCGTCTCCTTAGGGACTCACCACAGCTGTGAGGTCCACCCAACATCCACACACTGTAAAGACACAAGCATATGGACACGCGCGCAACACATGGTCACATTTCCATAATCTCAGCATCTGCCTCATGATAATCACACTAGTAAAATATTAGCATTTGCTCAGAAATGGGCATTAGTCATTAGTGAGTGGGACATGGAAGGAGAGAGAACACTGACAAGGGTAATTCACTACATAGAGTTCGGGTTTGGGTCTAAAACTTTAAGTGCAAAATGTTCATAGTGATGCATTAGGAAAATACTATGTAAAAAGTGAACAAAAGCGCTGTGGAACAACCCGATAAACTGCTGGGTCTCTGGTAAATACATGTATCACTCTAGTGTAGTTTTATATAGTTTGGTATTGAGCATCGTAAAACATCCATTGGTTTAACCTTAGACTGAAAGTGCATTTTTAAATTTGGAGCCAAGTTTTATATTAGGAATTCTGACCGCAACTATTATAGCAACCATAGACCCAGTCCAGAGGGAGGCTGTTGAAGATAACACCCCTTTCTGCCCGCACCACAGGTTTAGCAAGGAGAGAGCGCTTAGCAATGCTGTCAATCAAACCTGTTGCTAACGCTAGTGGGAGCGACCTCGGGGAAAGAGGGAGCCTGATTGTTTCTTATTAGTGTTCATATCTTGAGTAACGGACACAATAGTAACATGAAAATACTATGATCATGTAGAGCAGGTTAATGCGAACATTTTAAGACCAAAATGATGAGCCTGACAGAGAAAAGGGGGGACACAGCTAGCAGGTTAGCTATGTCCATTTATATATGCGGTCTTTCATCTACTATTTCCGTAATACCATGCACAGTGGCTTAGCGAGTAGAGCATACACCCACCAACTCAAAATGGTTCTATCCCAGTTCAAACCTCCAGTCTGGGCTTCATTTAAACAATGGCATTGGGGAAGGCTTATTGGCTCATTTTGTGACTAATTGTTTTCTTGCCCCGTGGCTGTGTGCAAATCCATTGTCTCGGCTCTATCATCCTCTTTATGCATAATTTCACACCACCATTTGAGGGAGACAAAGAACATTTTCTTTCACATGCATGACATACACCCAGCTGAACGGGAATCCCTCCATCTGAGTCACTCCTTCATATTTTTGCCAGATATTTTAGCAACACTGTAATCAAGTCTTAAATCGGCATTTTAACCCGGCGATTATAATAACAGGTAATTAATTCTGGAGTGTGATAGAAGCTCTCGAGTGCCGCGGCGCATTCAAGGAGTCCTAATTAAAATTGTAAATAAGTGAATGGATGGGTTTGTCTCAATCGCCACAATAACAGTGTGTCGGATTGGAGTAATTGGACTGAAATTAGACGTTTGCTAGCATGCTAATGAAAGGACGATGCCTCTTTGTTAGTCTTGTTCGACATGATCTTGGGTAACATCAATTGCAGTGGACACCAGGACTAAAACTGGTCTACAATCAGAACTATAGTAATTGCTTTGAGATGAGACACATGCTAGTTAATGTTGTGTGGATTACGGGGCTTCCTTGCTTCTCTTGTTTGTTATCCCTCCATCTCCTCAGAATGAACTATGGCTGCTCCTTTCATACAGGCGAGTCCAGATTTATTGGTTTAGAGTGGATTAATTATATAGGTTATCTAAGGGTGTAGAGCGTTCCCTAGGCCTTGGGTTGGAGGAAGAGAATTTAATAGTAACAGCATTTGTGTGTGTGTGTCTGGGGTTTTCATTGTAGCCCTCAAAACAATTTTCTCCTCACTTCTCCCTATTTTAGCCAATTGTCCTCTTGGCATGCAGCAGTGTTCATTGACATATGGGCAGAGGTGGGTAGTACTCAGTTACATTTACTTTTTAAATGAATTGGACTTTTCAGAATACTTTTACTCCGATTTGAGTAATAATAGTACTCTTCCTTGAGTAAAGGTTGTGATTATTCGTCCCACCACAAGTCTACCAGTGACAAAAGCTTTATTTTAACAATATTACATGATTTGAGCATTTGTGTTTGCACCGCACCTTCAGGTATAATTCAGTTTTTTGTCATTTGTCTATACTTTGAACGATTTTGTGCTTTATTTCATGTTTTGTGCTTCAAATTACATTAACTTCCAATTATAAATCCTGACACCTACTCTTTAAGTTACTTGAGTAGAAGTTTTCTCAAATACATTTTTACTCTTACCGGAGTAATTTCTTTCTCTACTTTGTACTTCTACTTGAGTAATGTTATTTTCAAGTACAATTTTTAGCTTCTCTGCCTACATTTGCATATGGGTAAGCACTAAACAAAAACTACTTCACTATTAATGTAGGAAAGCCAGATTCATAAGAGATTTGCATTTTGTGCAGGTACTAAAGGACACAGCAGCTTATGCTCATGAGACTAAATCAAACAGAACAGAATAGAACGGGACAGGCTGTTTCACAGAAATGCTCAATGTTTGTGGTGAAAGTGGAGGAAACACAAATTCATTTTTTGCATAGAATAGATTGTGCTTAATAAAAGCTCATTTAGTGCACTACACACCAGTACACTAAATGAGCTTTTATTAAGTGTTGAAAATTGGGTTGGGACCCGACTCAATTTCAACAATATGAGACCAGAGATAGAATCCACAGGAACGAGACATAAATAGTGTGGTACAGTTCACAGTTTTGGACTCACGATCATTTAATAACCTTATTTTACATTTTTGTTGTCAACCAAAAGCTCTCACCACAGATACAATCCTCCAGCTAAGGTAGGTCGGACCAAGACTAGCAACAAGATCTTGGAGATGGGTCCCCGAGCACTGCACTGGTCCTCACTGCTCCTGATGAGGTATCCCAGTGGTACTGAAGGATGGGTCAAATGTAGAGGGAAAAAAATTAATTTCCCTAAGGGGGCAATAAAGTGTACCTTAACCTTACTGTAGCACTGCTGCTTGGAACTACAGCCTCAATACAGCGCTTATTCTTTCTCCAATCCAAATGTGTGAGCGTATACTAGTCTATGTGTCTTATACTTGTTCTGATACAGCTCAAGATCATTCTAAAGCTTCAGGAAAGGTTCATTTCAGTCCTGTGAATGGGACTTTTTTAGTATCAGTACCTGCTCAAATGAGTTTCTAGGTTTGATACTAGTTTTAATATCGATTACTATTTGATTTTCGATGCTTTTGACAACCCTACAAGCGAGTCCTGTACATAAAAAGTGCATCTCCCAGGAGGCCCACGTTGGAATGAGCAGCGTAATCTGACAGAAGCGGACATCTTGATTACTGGTGCTTATTGCATAATGTCAGACTGGGAGCGAACACTAATCACATTTTGTGCATGTGGCAGTGCTTTTAAAGGCCCACTAATCTGCCAGACAGGAGCGCTCCAATGCTTAAGGCATGCCACACACGCAATCTGAATGAGATCATTGAGATAGATGGGCACAATATATAAGAACTGCCACGCCAAGGATCAGCAGTACTGTAAAAGAATGAATATCTTTACTTTTCTGATGATGTCAGTTTTCTTACAAGGCATTTGCAAGGATAGTTTCTGGTATTGGCAAAGCTCTGTTACGGCGCGTACCTAAAACAATTCTCTGATTCAATAGGCTCTGTGCCATAGACTGTATAAAGGACTAAGGGAGTGTGACGTCACCCATAGCGTTCGTCCCTAGTCAAATGAAAGTCATCGAGGCTAGCAGTTATAGGGAAAAATTTGGAGAAGTTTTAAGTAAAGTTCCTTATTAGGAATTCCGACCTCAAGTATTAAAGCAACCAAAGAGCCAATCCGGAGCAGACTGTTGAAGGTAACATCTCTTCCAAAAGAGATTTGTGTTAGCCCTAATGCCTTCATTTTAGCTTTTGGAGTGGAAGCAGCACTTCAGCCAAATTGGCTGTGTGCGCCTGGTTAGCTATGGTGTTATTTTTGCCCCTTCCGCTTCTATAATCTCAATGGGTTTTTTTGCAGAGTCATGCTAAAATAAAAATCTAAATATATATAATAAAATGATAATGCTCTGCACAATGAGTTACCAGTGGATAATCACTGACTAACACGAAAACAAGTCTCGAGATTAGTCGCTATTCTTCCTGGGGTCAACTTAAATTCATTGCAGCCATTTTAATTTAAGATTTTTTGTAACATACACTCGCCAATGTGAGTCTCTAATGCATGGGGGCCCATTAATAAACACATTGCATTAATTTCAAAATTCCAAGAACTCCTATTTCTATAACAATTAATAAGGGCCTGCACCTTAGATTATATAAAGAAGTGTGACATCAATTAAAGAGTTCAGCTCCAGCCAAATGAAGACAGTTAGCGGGTTAGCATTGTTCATTTATATATATAAGTCTTTGGCCTCCACACAATTTTTTTCCCATGTTATTGAACAAAATGCGTCTTCCCCCTGTGCAGATACATTATTAAACAGCTCTAGAGGTCAAGATAAGTCTACTGCGTGCATTTTATTGTCCAGTAATCAGGAAGTGTACGTTAGCAGGTTAGTTGTTGGCAAAACTCTGCACTGGTCTCTAAGAGCTGTGTAAAGCCATTACAAATTAATCGCGATGAATAATTATAATGTTTGGAATGCATAAGGAGAGGAATAACTTTGAACCACTGCAAACTGTTCTAGTTCTGTTATTCACATTTTCAGGACCATAAAAATCAGGTACAGCGCCTTAAAATTCAAACTGTAAGAGCGTTACAGAAAAAGACAGAATGCCATAGGCTCCCGGGTTCAGCCTTTAGACTCCAGATTAGCGTGCCAAAGCACTCAGCAAAGGCCAGATTACTCCCCATACATCCATAAATATGCACATAAATAAATATAGCATGAACTGTAGAAAGCTTGAGTGACAGCGCGACGCATTCTGACAGCATTACCACTGACATTTTTAACCTAAACCAAATCCCATGTTGGGTATGATATCTGTATTAGGCTGTGACAGAGCTGGATTTTCCTCCGCTGCCGTGTTTTATTGAGCCGGTTTACTCAAAATGAACGTTTACATTTATAGACCGTGTATTTCTGGGCTCTCAAGGTTGTTGGGGTGAAATGGCTTCAAAGCGACTTGCCAATAGAATTACAAATATGAATTCCTGAATGCGTTTGATATATGCACGGGGGCTTTTTATGCGCTGAGTGCTGTTTTACAGGACTTGTAATTCCCCATGTGGATTCAGAGGGTTAGCAGGAGTTCTTTGCTGTATAGATGGCAGAATAAAGAGCGACCGTTAGCTGCTGCGGCGCTCGGTTGGAGGCCTTTATCATGGGCTGTATTCTCAGTATGTCAGCATGTTTGTTTTCCTTGTCCGTTTGAATGGTGGATCTGCTGGGGTTTATCATTTATTTGGACATGCAATAACGGCACAGTATAGTAGTCACATTATACAGTCCACTCCAGGGGTCCACCATGTACTGCATATGTTATATTGGTGATTCGTTGTGGTGACATAGTGCAGGGGTCAGCAGGTTTGCTTATGTTTAGTGGTAGACGGATACTTTTTTTTTGTGTGTTTAAAGATGTAGACCCAAGCCAACCAACCTAAACAAAAAACGAGACAGTGCAGGCTGCAAGACATGGATAGAAGTTGGTACTGATGCAAATATTGATACTAATTAACAAATGTAGTTAGTATCAATTTTAGGCATTTTAAGGACATTTCTTTATTGTTTCTTCTTCATAAGCAGCATATCGAACTGATCCATCACTGTCAGCCTATTTGAAACCCTTTTTTATGCATATTTTTATGGAGATACCTTCACCCATGAGGTTCTCACCTGGCAAATCCAGATCAGTACTGGTCCCCATGCCCCAGTCAAACAAGATCATGCAATTAGATCTTTTCTTTTTTTTTCAGTGACACAGGATCTCATTGGTCACCTATGATTTACAAATAAAATCTAATTTATCTCCTCATAGATTAACAGGGTTTAGGGATTCCACTTGAATCAGTTTGATCATAAATTGAATAGTTGGAATTAGTAAATCATAAACTCTGCAATTTTTTAAAGTTGTTCTATTACACAAAATTAACTCTTGTGATCTTTTATTCATGTTATAATGCTGTTACCTCATTAAAAACATACCTGGAGTTGTGTTTTGTTTCATTCACACATGTTTGAGTAAAGTTTTATTATTAGTCTGTCTACATCTCCAAAGCTCAAAATGCTCTGTCCCACTTTGTGATGTCATGAAGTGGTAGGTTTCATGTTAACAGCTATATTTTCCCTTTTCTTCAGTAGAAATGGGCAATTCCAAGGCTGAAATTATCCAAATGATTCTAGTGAAGGTGTATGGAGTTTAAAACACACTGGAGCATTTGTTGTATTACCACATGACATCACAAGGTGGAACAGAGTGTTTTCTGTTTGAGAGAAGAACACAGCCTAAATATGGAGGGTTTGCATATCAAAAATGCATGAATCAAACAAAACACAACTCCAGGTATGTTTGTGATGAGGAAACATTATAACATTGATCAGAAAATAGCTTAATACGGGCCCTAAGTGATTTAAGTTTAGGTGAGACTTGGGAAAGTCTAGTAATCAATAAGACAAAAACATAAGTTAAAAGGTAACGAGAAGAGAATAGTAAACAACCCACTTTATTCAGAAAGTTGCCACCGGCGCTGTCATTAATTGATTTTGCATAGGGCAGAGCAAATAAGTTCTATACAGACAGTCGTTTTAAGACCCCCCTGAGAAATGGTGCATAGTTTTAGGGTTTTTTTTTCTTTTTCATGCACCATTACCTGGAGTTGCACTTTTTAAGTGGCCTAAAAAGCATCTTCCTTTTAGTGTTGTGTTGACAGTAACCATGCGGCAAATATGTCATTTCAAATTGCTTTACTTCCTTTTGCAGCCAGCGACCTAATACTACGACAGAAGCTCAGTTGGTAGCGTTGAGTGTCCATTGATCCAAAAGTCAGCTGTTTGAATCCCGCTCTCGACACAAACATCATTGGTTGAGCGTTCAGATCCGCTGGCCCACAGGTTGCCGGTGTGATTCCAGCTCCTACATATGAATGCTGTTGTTGTGTCTTTGGGCAAAACACTTAACCCACCTCGTGTGTGTGTGTGAACGGCTGAGTGGTTCCTTGATGTAAAGCGCTTTCAGTGCCTTAAAGGTGAAAAAGTGCTATATAAAAATGTGACAATTTACTAATTACAATAAAGATAACCATACAAAATTAGTCTACAGATTTTCAATTTCTTGTATGATCCCAGTAGAGTAAGAAATGCTGTATTTGCTTGTTAAATATAATAAAACCTGTAATATAATAGAGAATGCATTACTCCTTGCTATTGAGTACTGTGGTCTCTGTTGACAAATTAGGTGGGCATTCAAGTATGCCCGGTGGTAACTTTTTTATTTATTTATTTTTTATTATTTATGGAATGTATTATGGATAATATTTATCCAATCCTGTGTTTGTTACAACAGATTTTATAATAGCTTATTTTGTCTCGAGGTCTTGGCAAGAAGGTGTCTACGGCAGGTGTTAAGACACACCACCAACTGTTAGCGTTAGTGAAAGCTAGTTGAAGCGGAAAGCTTTCGAAGGTAGTACAAGGATTTTCAAGGATTTGTCATGCCAGATCTTAGCGTGATACCCCTTAGACTTGCTGCCTATTCAATTCCCAACATCCACTGCTTCCTTGCACTTTTGTTTTCCCCTTCACACTCTCAAGAGGCCAGCTTGGCGTGTAGCAGAGATAAGGTTAGACGGTCTGGCCTTTTGTGAGAATGTAGCGTCCTTAACAAAACATGTGCGTTAACTCCAAAGGGAACAAGTGGGCATCCTTAACAAGCCCTTTGAGACTGGAAAGTGTTCACTAGGGGACAGCAAGGCCAAGATGACAAGGACTTGCGGATGCACACAGAGGCTTAGTCACAGGCTAACTAGCACTAGCGCAAAGCAGGATTATGGCTAAGCAGTAGTGCAGACCGCAGTGGCCTTTGACCTTACCCATCCTATTGCCATTGCTGTTAGCTTTTGAAAGAAGGTAGGCGAGCTTAATCCCATCTGAAAAATTTGATCAGAAAGATTTTTTTATTTTTTTTTGCACAAATTGAGCCTACTTATTCAAAAAAAAAGTTTTTTCTTTCTTTCTTTACTAAAGTTTGCCAAATCTATTCAATATTTTTATAATTTTTATGACTAAATAAGTGTGTATAGTTCACCACCACAATTGCAATAAATAAGTAAAAATTTTATTAATTAATACACATACTTAAATAATAGAAATAACATTACCGCTCACAAAAACTAAATATTTGTCCTGCATGCAAAAACACCTCTTTAAATTGAAATAATGCTTTTTTTGTTCAAAATCCAACGACTTCCTCTAAACAAGCTTGAACTAAGGTATAACAGATATTTTCAGGCTTTGGGAACAGTAACACCAAGAAGTTGTTAAGTCAGAAGCACTTGTAGGATTATGACTGGGCTGTATCATTGTTCGCATTGACCTTTGACCTTAGCGTTTCTATAAGCAGCTGTGTTAGCATCCATTTCTGCTCTATCTGACATCACAATCCCCTGGTTATCTCTGCGTGAAGTCGTGTCCACGCTATTTGTCTAATGTTGTGCTAATGACTGCTAAGTGCTATCGCTAGCTACAGACAAGGCTGGGTTGACGTGTGTGGGAAAGAAGTGAGATAGTCCCTGAGACATGCAAATTGTGTCCTCTTTTAGATTACTTAAAATTCACTAAAAGACTATAATCTGCATACCAAATTGATGGGGTAAAAATGAATGTGTGACTGAATACATTTTCAAGTGGTTTTGTTTCCTGAAATATTCCGTTTTACCCCGAATGCCCTAAACGCCCTAAATGTTACGCAACTACAAATTTATGCAGCAAGTAATTAGTAAATAATTGGAGGCTATACAAGTAAAATCTTAAAATGAATATTATGAATTTAGGTCAGTTTTGAAGGCACGCTGAGTCACTTTTCTGGTGAGGAGGTTGGACATGTGTTTGCAAAAGATGTTGCAGCCATTTCTGGAATGTTTCACAGTATTGCATTAAACTTACCTAAACATATATTCTTACTGTGAGCTGGCTTGCCTCTCTACAGATCTGACCTGTAACTTGGCCTGGGGGAGACACCTGCTTGCCTCCGTGGTCCAAGTTTAATATCATATATTTGCAGCCAACCTTCTTGTCAAAGTCTGTTTTTGATTGATCTCAGAAGGTAAAAAGGCAGGTTCTGGCTAGTACTTGGATGGGAGACTGCTGGGAATGCCAGATGTCATCGTGTGGTGTCAGAGGCAAAAACTGTTGTGTTCTTAGGCAAGACACTTCACCCAAAGGTTTCTCCTTTTCCCACTGGGTTTTTGGAGTTTTTCCTTGCCAAGAAGGAGGGTCTAAGGACAGGGGATGTTCTGGAACAGTTATTCATTGCTTGTTTTCTGTTGATTAATTTGCTTGTCTGTTTCAGTTTCATTGTTGATTTTCTAATTCTGTTGGTTAATCAACTCCATGTTCAGCCCTAAGAGGCGACTGCTGTCGTGATTTTGGGCTTTACAAAAATAAATTGAATTGAATTGAATTGAATTGAAACCCATCTTGCCAAGTGAAAATGTCAGTCTGTCCCAGGGCATCTGTGGCTACAATAGCTTAAAACTTTGAGTGTCTGGAAAAGTGCTATATAACATTAATGGATTATTATTAAACAAAGTAAAAACATCTCTGGATAGACACGCAGTTGGTGGACCTTCTACTATTGAAGATTAAAACATCATAGAAGTCAAAACTCTAAATAAACATTCTGAATTTAAAGTGATAGTAACTTTCTGCATGTGGAAAGTTAACTGCATGATTTCATGACAAAAGAAAGTTAAAACCATACTTTGGCACATTCTCCAAGAAGAAATAATAGATTTATGCCATAATATGGGATAATATAGCCAAATGAACAACATTTCCATGGAAACAAGCGGCAGGGCGCCCTCCTCCAGGCAAAATGAGTCAGGTCTGTGGAGACGCAAGCCCACTCAGAGTACGGACACATGTTTTTCTTTGTTTTCAGTGCAGTAAACACCATCATAATAAAAAAGAACATGTTTTTATTTTAGCCTGTTTTGTTGGGAAAAAATAAAGTTATATACAGTGGCTTTAAATCTTTTTTTTTTTATATTATTTTTATTTTTATTTCAATTTCCAGTTTGCATTGACTAAAATTGAGCCCACTTATCATTCAAACCTGCATAGTCTACAGACATAGCTCATTACTGTCAGTCTCCTGTATTACAATCTTTCTTATAATGTTTACTGTTTACATAAACTTTTATCTCATTCCTTTTCTTCAGACGTTTATCTTTTAATTCCTACATGTTCCAGAGCTCTCCACATAGTGATGCATGGGGGGGAGGAGGCTCCACGGGACCCAGTGGAGAGTGGACGGCTTTAGCGCTGTCGTTTAAGATGTAATCCTCTCTTATGTCTGCCGCACCGGTCGCCTCGATGCATACGTACTTATCCACTGCTCCGCGCCGTAAACAGAGCAGATGACAGCTTGTGCACGAGCCTATACAAAAACACACATATACACACACATATACACACACACACACACACACACACACAACATAGGGGATGTCACATGTCCTACTGCAATCAATCACCGGCCTGTATCTGATAGACTGGAGAGTGTTGTGTTTTCCCCCATCCGGAAGAGCCTACCGAGAAAATAGACTCTTGTAATAGAGAATGCTGCAGTTATCAGCTGTTTTCAGAAAGGGTGAAATTCAAGGTTTATTAATAAAAAGAAATGATTATGGTTTGTCTAGGCTTGGTTTCAGCTAATATACCGAAGTATTGGTCTGTTTGCAGTGTTGAACTGAGATGGGGCGGGTAAAATTGCTAACATGCTAATTTCGTGCAGTGCTACGGCAGATATAATGCAATAATATAGCTTTTTTTTTTAAATTGGAAATTGTGTATGAAATATTAATTTTGGGCTTTACAGGATACAATCTAAAACAATTGGTTAGAGAAGCAGAGTTGTATGTTTTCTGTCTTGTGTGAGCTCTTTCTTCTAAAAGACAAACCTACACAATATTATTAACAAAAAAAGTTTAATTAAAAATACATATTCACGTCACATACTTTATAACATACAAGGATTTGCCAGGGGAGTATTTCTCATTTTCTAACTTAAAATAATATGTACATTTGGAAAATATACTTAATAAATTCCACCTTTTTCCAATTAAGTATTTAGCTGCTGGAGTTACCTTTGCTAACAGTAGGGAGCGCCGGAGCTACTTTAGGTGAAAAATTGGAACGTAAACAAATGTCCTTATCCCCGTGAATGCTGTGCTAATAGAGCCATGTGTTTGCTGAGTCTGGTGATAGATAATGGGCTCAAAAACTGCACAGGAGAAGTCTAGAGTTTTATCTGTGATGCAACAATCCCAGCAAAATGCAAACAGAGCATTTTTGAGTACTCAGAGAAGACGACTTTGGATTAATGGATTAATTAAATATTGAAATAAATGAAATATTGAAAATTATGAATGTTCATAATTTGGACTATTTGGAAGCACAAAACAGAAACGTTTACTCCAGTGCTTTCTGCGCTCTGACAGTAGAGAGATAAGGTTGTGATGTCTGTGATGTCTGCAGAGTGTTGATCCACTGCAGAGCTAGAGTGGTGGAGTGAGGGAGGAACTGTGATTGGCTGAGACAGAGGTGTGGCTGTAGTGTGGAGAGATGTTGAATTTGTTCTCTTGCTTATTCTTGTATTTATAGATGTTTTTGTCCTCTCTTTAATAATAATAATGCCTTAATATCTTGCCTAAGGACACAACGACAGAATTTGGTCCGAGCGAGACTCGATCCTCCGACCTTCGGGTTGGGGGACCAACGCTCTAACCACTGAGCCACTGTCGTCCCCAGGGTGATAATAGGCATCTCTGTTAGCTCCCTGCAGTTGGGTAGCACTGAACTAATTATTTTTTTATCTTAAAGTTCTCAGTAGAGCCCACTAATTCCAATTCCATTCTTTGACAAGTTGTTTTTTCTTTTTGTTTTTTGCTTTAGCTACAATGTTTTTTACTTAATAAATATGTCTTGTTTGCCAGCACAAATGTGCAAAATATAAAAACTAAAATAAAATTCTTGCTAAAACTACGAAAACTAAATAATTGGCCTGATGAGTGAGTTATCCGGTGGTAATTCATGTGCTAACAAAAACACACTTTTTCACACACAACACACAACACATTTTTATATTCAAAATAATTGGGTAAAATGATAAAATAATTACATGATTGTTTAAACATAGTCATGTTTTTAGCCTAATTGCTCTTCTAGCTACATTTTACTTATTAGTCTGTTCAAATAGGACACATTGGGGCACACAGACACATAAAGACTGCAGAAATTTAGAAAAAAATAATGAAAATCTAAACTCATAAAAATCGTGAATCTTTGTTTCCTAAAAGAAAATAACAAGAACAATTTGTCGAAAATATCTATTTGCAATTTTTTTCTAACAAGTAATGGGATTAGATTTAGGTTTTAACAATAGGATTCTGTTTTAAGTTCACATTCTAAGGCGTTCAGGTGAATTGACAAAAAAATGTACGGAAATCTGAAGTGACAAACTAATGTAAGAATCACATTTCACAACAGGAAATGTTATTGTTTATGGAGGAATTTATGGTACTTACTACTTGCTAATTGTGTCCATTCAAATTGTGATTTTGATTTGATTGCGATTAATCTTGCGGCGCTCTTTTCCAAAATTTTGCAATTTGCTCATTTACATAACCATAATTATGTTTCTAGTCCCTATTTCACAATATTTGATAAATCCTTCATATTAATGTTTTTTTCTTATTCCTTATTAGCCATAGACTGTAAATATAAATGGAAATATTAACCTGCTGCATTACAACTCGGAAGCGACCGTAGGCATGTTTCCGGCTCCATCGACTCTGGCTCCGATTTAGTTTCTTTTGAAAAACTGTTGCCTCTGTCACTGTTGCTGGTAGACTCATCATTTTGGTTTTAAAATGTTCGTATTAATATGCCCTACATGATGCTCATGTTTTTAATTTCACTTTTACTTCCGTAAATGAAGATAGAACATTAATAACAGACTCTCTTTCGCCGAGGACGCTCCCATTAGCTTTATCAACAGGTTTGATTGACAGTGTTGCTAAGCACCTGCACTGCTGCTTTGAAAGGGGAAGGAGCGTTAACTTCAACCACCTGGCTCCTGATTGGCTGATTGGTTGCTATAACACTTGTGGTTGGAATTCCAAATATAGATCTTGGCTCCAAATTCACCCCTGTACCTACTAGTCTCAATTAGCTTTACTTGGCTGGAGCCAAACACTGTGGGCAACGCCACACTTCCTTAGTCCACTTCTTTATACAGTCTATGCTATTAACCAAATGTTCATATTCTACATCTTTCGATACTCAACCGCGTGAAAGGTCTTGTCAGTGTTTTGGCAGAATGGGACACTACTATTCTTTTATCCTCTGTAGATGTTGACCACCACAGATAATTCTTCTGGCTCCCTCTTAGCTGGTGCCCGCCCGCAGACGTTGGCCACAGTTCCAGACAGGAATGATTAATTCCCCCGCGCTCTCAAAGGAATAGAGTTTCAACTTGGATGTAGCTATAGACTGGGGACGGTTTTCCAGAAGACTTTGCCAAGCTACATATGGAATGAAAATATACACTAAAATAATACATGATGTGTTTTGCTGTTATGTAGATTATTGATGAGCTGAAAGTGAATAGGGTTCGTTCTGGTATTTGTTGATGTCATAAGTTCAGATGGAGGACTAGGGGCTATAGAACCCTGTTTTTGAAGAAATATTCAAACTTAAAATCCTTATCATTGTTTGTTAGAAATTTGCCATATTAACCTCATCGCTTAAAGTCATTTCAATTGACAGATCATTAGGGTTGAATAACGGTGCCACTTTCTGAAGCTATTGAGACAATGACTGGGGGATTACACAGACGTAACACATTGAACTTTGTAACATTTTTTGTTAGATATAGATCGCCAAGCCCCATTGTTCAAACATGGCCGCCAGTTTGTGTGAATGGGCCGAGCTCAATGACGTGCGATACCAGTTTAGTCGTTAGCAGCTAGCTACGTCCAGTGACTGTGTGACCGCTGACCATGCACAGTCACCCTCTCATACCAATCAGACCAGGCTAGAGTAGAGCGCGAGTCAGACGAGGCTTAAAGATTAAAAAACTGTTTTTAAGAAACTGGGAAAAAGTTTCTGATATGAAAATGGGAAAAAACACCTCAAAATCTGACCTTTTTGATTTTTTTACACTGTACTCTGGCAGGAATATTCTTTCTAAGCTGCAAAGTTTGTTTGGGGACTAGCCATTAATCCAACTGATGGGTTAAAGCTAGCAATACCGTCCATCTGTGTATTATAGAATCATGGGATAGACCAGGGAGATATTAACCATAAACCAGGACAATATGACAACAAATGACATTAAACAACATTATAGAGCACATGAGATTTTCAGTAAAACTTGTTTAAACAATAATCACACATTGGCTAATATGGCACTAGCATATTCTCCATTATTCTCTAGTACTTAGTTATAGGCGAGGCTATTTTCCAGACTTTTCCTACCTAGCTCTATCTAGCTCTGTCTCTTCTGCAGTGGTATATAAAGAATCATTTATTTAACACAACTCCTGGCAGTGTTTACTTCAATACTGCTATCATATTTACTGAGTGCACCGGCGCACATCACCTCCTTCACCGTGTTGTAACTGTCTGACCACCGGACCAATACTTACTATAAAAATCTGGATGGGAAATCAGCTCATTGTGCTCGGGTGCTGTCTCTAACCAGAGTGCTAATGAAACACCTCCAGGACGACCACCACTCATAAACGTCAGGCACGCAGACAGTCTGAGCCACTGTTCAGGTCATTACGGCTCACCTGGTCACCGAGCGCTCCAATGCTCTGACAATGTTAATGAAACTTTAAAAAACAGATACTGAAAATATAAGAATACTTCGATGAAATCTGCAGCTTTTTTTAAACCTTTGACGTAAGTAGGTCCAAGTTGTTGCAAGATTTTTTTGGCAATATACTATCCATGTTGCACAAATATACAAGGTGTCGATAATGTCTGTGAATTTTTATTTTTTATGGTAATACAATTAAAACAAATATTACAAAGGCAATTGCTAAGATATCTTAATCAAACCTGTTCTATTGTAGTCAGTGGTTTCCAAAGTGTTTTACCTTATTTAATGCACCTCTATATGGGCACCATTAGTCACTCGAAGCACATCGAGACAGTACTGGATTTCTAGCCTCATCAGTGGTTGCAGTAGCATCTGTTATCTTTTGCTTTAGTTCAGTAATGTCCCATATCTTATACAATTATAACCTATTAGTTTACCTACTGCTAAAATTTGGTGAGATTTAAAAGTGTCAATGACTTTTGGGCCACCCTGTACTTTCTTTTATATTTCCATGTGGCCTTATATCTGTGTAATCCCTCAGTGTCCAGTAGGTTCTATACTGGTCCATGGGTGTAAACCTGTCTATGTGTCTTATACTTGTTCTGATACAGCTCAAGATCATTCTAAAGATATTCTAGTTTTGATACTAGTATTAGTATCTGATTTTTTATTTGTTTGACAACCAATTACAAATGATTGCTTGCACGATCCTACAATACACTGATATTGTCTTCCATCTGACAAGGGCGAAGTCTTCCAGGCGTGAAAATAAACATCCCTTTCACCGCAGCAGCAGAACTATCAGCCTCCTCAGATTCTTCTTCTTCCTCTTTCCGTCCTCTTCATCGCCAGGCCCGAGGGAGTGAGCTGTATTTTTTCCCTCCATTTGAGAACCTCTGCCATAGAAGGAAGGTTTGCTGTGACTATAGTGACTTGATAAAAATGCCAAATGGTCTCTTTTTTTTCATAACAAATCATACATTCTTCATGATAACTTGCGTGGTCAAACTCTTACCTTCCCGCCATAACCTTAAAAATGCAAATACGTGGCATTTATCTTGGTGCATTTGTGGGTTAGGATATATCTTGTTCAAATACATCTGTGCTCTGAAAAAGTCAAACATTGGAGAGACACAATGAGCGATTATTTCTACGCCTTTGTTTCAGTTGCCAAGGTGATGATCTTTTGCATTTCAGCCCACAATCACACGCATTCTTCCACAACACGTTTAAGGGAATCATAGCTACTTGAACTATTTTCTGACTTAGGCCTCAGAACTTCCTTGGACCGTTCACGTACTGTAAGCGGAGGGTAGAGTAGCCAAAAACTGTGCTCGAGTAAGATTAATGTTACTTAAAAGAGTAGCCCAAGAAATTGCAAAACAAAGAAATTTCATTAATGGTCCTTACACAAAATTTACTCTTTTGAGGTTTAAGACATGTTACAAAAACACACCCACACATTTTGAGTAACCCTTTATTAGTAGTCTGTCTACGTCTCCAAAGCTCAAAATGCTCTGTTCCACCTTCTGATGTCAGTAAGTGGTAGTTTTCAAGTTAGTAGCTACATTTGACCTTTTAGTTCAGGAGAGACTGTCAGTTCCAGGGCTGGAATTACCCAAATGATTCTAGTGAAGGTGTATGGAGTTTAAAAACACAGTGGAGCACCTTCTGTACTACCACATGACATCACAAGGTGGAAAAGAGCGTTTTGTGTTTGAGAGAGAACTCGGCGCAAAATGTGCAGGTTTATGTGATTAATGTTTGAATGAAACAAAACATGAACATAGGTCTGAAAATAGCTTAACATTTAGAGTAAAAATGTATATGGGAAAATGAATACTTAAGAAAGACTAATTGTCTGGATGATTTATATTTTGAAGTTGATTTTATAAATAATGCACAAAGTCTAGTATTTTCAAGTATAGATATAAAAATGTGAAAAAGTAAATCATATCTGAAGGAGCGGTGCAAGAAACACAAATGTTCAAATCATTTCATATTGTCAGTATAAAGCTTTTGTTACTTGTAGACTTACTCACAGCGGGAAGAGGAACCACAACTTTTACTTAAGCAAGAGTAAGGTTTCACTGTGCAATTAGCAAGTAGAAGTACAATTTCTTTAAAAGTTACTCAAGTAAATGTAACTAAGTACTATATCACCTCTGGATATAGCTAACATTTTATCCGCGAGGTGATGTTTATTGTGATGGCAGAGGAGAGGAGGCTTTCATCTCGGTGGCTCTGTTGGCTGGTGACATATCAGGCGAGTGTCTGCAGCCTGATTAAAGGGCCTCACGTGTGGCGTGATTTACTGGAGAGGGTCCTGGAGAGACTGTCGGCAGCTAAGACTCGATGCTAGCAGCGACACAGGCCACAGCAAGACGCAAAGTGTTGACTTGGAAAACAAATTTGGATTTTGTTGTCAGATAACGTACATTTCAGTATTTTTTTTATTTTTTTTTTATTTCTAGTCTATTTTTACAAACTTACAAAAAATAGAATACATTTAGTCCACCTGATATTGGGCTTTCTAAATTTAAAATGAAAGACATGTTGTTACCACGGTGTTGCTAGTGGCCCCCAACCATTTACTGAATGTCTGTGTTCACTGATAGTAATTGTGGCTGTGTGCACCCTTGTTGCATTTAGATTGAAGTTGGGAATTCACAATAACCCAATCTCCATTGAACCCCTGGGATCCAGATAGCTATGTGTAGTTAGGGTTTGAATAACCATGTTGTGATTAACCAAGGAAACAATTGTTTACATAAACTTGGTCTGTGCGCGACTATCAATAAAGTCTTGGTCAAATAAAAACCTGCTTTGTGCATCGATTCAAAGAGGTAAAGACGAGCAAGATCTCTGAAACGGTATCTGTCATTGGCCGATTAGGTGAGTAAACGGCTAATGGCTCTAATAAAAGCTCTAATATAAACATACCTGTAAATATTTGAGTGATACACGAGGCATGATAAAATGGCTACTCTAACAGTGTTTTACTCATTTTTCCTGGAACGATGCGCTTTACGTTACCACTAACTACATCTTGAATGCAATTATGGATTTTTAAGAAATTGACTATTGATTGCGTGATAAAACATCAAAATTTATGTACAAAGTCATCGTAAATATCTGTAAGCTCGCTGACATCTTAATGTGAAGTTGTAACATATTATAGCTTTAACCCTGTGCTGTCACTGCAGCCGCGCTTGATTTAGCAGCTTTTTCAGTGGATTTTTTTTTAAGTCAATATATTATAGATTATATTATTTTATGCAATGGAATTAGTCTGCTAAATTAGTTTAACACTTTGATCAGCTAAAAACAATTATTTTATTAAATCTTGACTAAAACTAAATTCAAATTGGTTGATAAAAAGGGGGTATTATACAAAATTGATTATTTTTTTTTAGCTTTTTCCCATGTTATGTTAACGTTCCCTCATCAAAAACATGCCTGAAGAGGTTTTAGATATCATTCATACATGTTTGAGTAATTTCGCTATCTCTCTCGACCCTATTCGAACCTTCCGTATGGTTTGTTTTAAGATTCTGTGCAATGCTCCGTCCACAGCCTACGTCATCCATGCTCCCACATGACAATTCTCCATAAATATACAAAAGCATGATACAAAACTCTACATAACAGCGGACGCAATGTGCAGTAGTTTCATTCAAAAGGCATGGAAATTGGTCAAAAGAACTTAGATCTATGTACAATTAAAGACTATTGTTAAGATTTTGATAAATTGTAACAAGTGGGTGCAGCCAACTTGCAAAACATCGGCAGTTTTGAAAAGCACAAAAACATGGACATTTCTGGCAGGTAATGTCAGATTGAGTCGCTCGAAACATTTGAGCACATTGACGACCTGAACGTAACACCACCTTGAAAATCTGACTGGAGCTACAAAATTGATCTTGCCCAAAAACAATTGAAATTTGGCAAAGACGTCCATGGTAACATCCAACATTTGGTATAGAAATGTATGGATTTTGGTGAAATGGGATGAAAAAATAAAGTTTGTCGTAGACCATTGAAACCTGGTACACATATTCCAAACATCATACTGAACAATAAACCCATGCAGACATACCTCCATCTCCAACCACGCAGGTGGACAGTGTCAGAAATGCCTAGATCTCATTGGATTGAATGGAGTATTAACAAATAAGATGCTTTTGAGGGTAGGGGCGATGTAGGTGGTGACGAGGCTGTCGTACCTCCATTGTGTTACCGCTTGGCACTTGTGTTACCATGGCAACATCCAACATTTGTCACAGAAATGCTGGGATGAAAAAAAAAAAAGTTTGTCATAGACCATTGAAACTCGGTGCACATATTACATACATTGTACTGAATAAAAACCTGAACATAAAGAATAACTGTGAATAGGGAGGTGTGTCTAATATTTTGAACTTAAATGGTGTTATTCCCAGCTATAAATACAAATCTTCACTAAAATCAGTTGTCAAAGTTAACAACTGCTCTCACATGACCCCTGTAATCTGCCGGCTCCTCCGTAAAAAAACAGCCGGCTGGATTTGGCACTATCCGGATGACTGATAACAACGGCCCTCCGCTCTTTCTCCTTAAGCTAGAACCCCGACTCCGAATGCCTGTAAGTCTCGGCAAGTCCCCGGGCGGCCCTCCAGATGTCAGCTCATGATGATGACTGAATAGGCCTTCCTCGTGTGTGTGTGTTAGCGAGAGATAAAACAACAGAAAGCGGGAGGCTAGAAGTAAATGTGCTCACAGGCGGATGCACATCCAGCTATTCAGAGGAGGCGTCATCACTCACGCTCTCACGTATGACAGGCCCGGCCGCAGTCGCAGTGTTCTCGCTCCTCTCCCTCTGACAGAGGTCGCACTGAGAGCTCCGCGGGTTAGACACAGCGCTGAAGGCTTTTACTACACAGAGCCGAGCCACTGTGGAGGAGATCAGGGCTGTAGAAAGAGCTCAGGCAACCAAATTATGCAGCGTTTTGAGGAGGTTGGGGTTCTGAGGCTATATCATCCACAATTTCCTCATCAAAAGCATACTTGGAGTTGTGTTTTGTTTTATTCACACATAGTCCATGTTCAAAAATGTAAGTTCAAATGTGAGTTGGATGGCAGGGATCAATATTACTCTGTTATTTTAAACTTTTAAACCTTATGTGTGTAGTTTGCATGTTCTCCTATGTGTTGGTCTGGTTTTCCCCCTCTTAAAAAAGTGATATCATGCAAAATCATCTTTCTGTAGCTTATGTTGTATATGTTTTCTTTGAGTCATCTTGTGATCTCTCCCGGGCCCTATTCAAACTCTCCTTACAGTTGGCAGTACGATTCTGTCCAAGACGCGACCCACAAGCCTACGTCACTCATGCTCCCGCACGACAATTTTCCATAAATGTACAAAAGCAATATACAAAACCACACATTACAATTTCACAAACTTGATGCAATGTGAAGTAGCGTCATTAGCGGCATGCACCCTGATTGTGGAGTGACTTAGAGAGTAAAGGGAGACACTTCAATACACTGTTTTCGGTGAATACCATTTTTAAAATAATAAAAGGTAACATGCTGATCTAAATATGTTTTCCATTAGCAGCTAGCAGCATGCCATAGAAGTAAAATACCCCCTCTTTAAGATCTTCACCACCATCATCTACTGTTCCTGACAGTTTCCCAAGTGGAAGGAAAGAAGTGAAATGTAGTAGACAAATCTGACCTCACTAAAGTCAATAATATGCTAACTCCACAATGTGAATCTATTGGCTGTAGTAAACCCTTTGTTCCACCTTCCTGTCTCAATCCACCAGCTTGTAGTCAGTGTTTGCGTGCTCCTGTCACTTCAGGTACAGCATGTTCCTGGGAAGTGCCGGGTCTGAGCAGAGAGGGAGGGGGCTGTCACCGAGAGCGTGAGGACATTTAGCGGGCGCTGGGAAAGGCCCACAATACTCCAGATGAAACCAGCAAGAGTCAGGTTAGCTGCTCATGCGACGACCACGGCATCCCCCAAAATCTCCCACACGCAGAGAGGAGGTGGGATAGAGCGCTAGAGAGGACGTGCCGATGGTAAACGGTCATTCAGACAACACCAGTTCCACTTCGGTGCACATTTCACATAGAAACTGGAGGCTGTAACTGGAATTATTATGCAAAATTGACTTTTTAGAGCTTTTATCCATGTTATAGTTGCATTTAGTGCTATTTATGCGTTTTTGAGTAATCTTTATTCTCCTCTATTCAAGAATGCTCCAGTCAATCCCCAATTTCACCGCAACTGGTACATGCCCACTGTGGCGTACTTCGTTCTCCAATTTTATATGTTCTTAAGCGGTGACACGCGTAGGATTTGGCAGCGTCACATAGTCATTTTGGTACGAATGAAAGCGAAACTCCCTAGTGTGATTTCCACAGGGCCGACAGCATGCGGCATTTTTGTTGTGGACATCAGCTGGGCACCGTAGTTTTCTAACCTGGAAATCAGCAGATTGTCACGAGTGTCATAGATTATAACTATTTAGTAGACACAAGTGCAATATGTCTTCTTTACTTTGGAGCTTTCTACCATGTTATAACAGTGTTCCCTCATCATAAACGGACCTAAAGAGCTTTTAGATGCTATCCATGCATGTTCAAGTATTTTAGCATTTGGCCCTGTCCGAACCCTCCTTATGGTTATCTGTAAGATTTGTCCAATGCTCCAGCCACAAGCCTACGTCATCATTGCTCCCATACGACAATTTTCCATAAATATACAAAAGCAGGATACAAAACCATACACTGCAACTTTACCGGGAGTGACTTTTTACTCAAAAACAAAATTTATGACACATGTAACAAATTTGCGAATTTAACATTTTCAAAAAGATGTTAAAAAGTAACATGGTGGCTAACACTCATGCCTCACAGCAAACAGGTCCTGGGTTTGACTCCTGGGCCACCTTTCTCTCCAGAGTTTGCATGTTCTCCTTGTGTCTGGGTGGGTTTCTTCTGGTTTGCTGCATAAACTCAAAACATGCATAATAGGTGAAATCCTCCAGCTAAGGTGGTCGTGACTAAGACTAGCTCAAGATCTGAAGATGCGTTCCCCTGGTGCGAAACTGCCCACTGCTCTTGACAAGTTGCCCCGGCAGCATTAAAGGATGGGGCAAACACTACTTTTCCCCTACAGTGTACCCTTCTCTTAACCTTAAATCTCCTCTAAAAGCAAATAACCTCCCTGTCACCAAATGTCTATGGCCAGTCTAGTGTTATCTCCCACCTCTCTGCTCAGACCCCCCACACAGCCATATATAATCCTGTTCATGCTCTCAGCCCGTCACTTTGTCTGACAAGCACACACCGAACGGCCTGCACCATTCGGACCCCCCAGGGCCCGCTGAAGATCGGGTTGTTGTTGACATCGACACACTTAGGTGTGACCTTTAAGTTCAGGGAGGCATGCTTAATGCCCAAAGGAGCGACTTTGTGAAGTTGACAGTTAGGAAGACAAGGGGAAAAAAAAAAATTGGCACTGGCAGGGAAATCCTTTAGGAGTAGTCATGGTAACGGTTACAGAGCTTTGAGCACATTCCATCACACTTATATGTTTCATAGCTGTTCAAAACCTTGCATGTGATGGGCCTACACATTCAATCGAGATTTTTAGGTAGACTATGGGTTGACAACAGCAAAACTGTTTATGCTATTATTGATGGGTAATGCTATTGGCTTCATGGAATTCACCTTTCTGTTTACTAGCAAAGCCTGATATGCAAAGACCCGATATGCAAGGCCAGTTTTTATTATTTTCCCCAAAATATATGATTTGAAATAAGTAGAATCCACAAACCAATTTTTAAACTAAAGACAATGAAAAAAAAAAAAAGATCCAGAAAATCAATAAGAATGGACTGCCTTGTTTTGAAAGGATTACATTACGAAATCCAATGTAGCATTAGCGACAGTGTTAGCAGTGATGCTTTTCCCATAGTGGATGTAGTTAGGTCTCTTTCTTGGAAGTGCAGATGGCTGCTGCATAAATGGCTTTTAAATGGGACCGGCGCAGCACTTGAGGCCACTTGCACAAAGCCTGGAGCCTATTGGAGATGTTGTGCTTGAAGTGGCAATGCTAGCGGGCAGCATTACAGACGGGCAGCTGCAGCGGTCAATGCGGGCTAATGGAAAAGAATGGATTGTGGTACTTCACAGGACACAACAGCACACAGACGAATAGTTTGGTCAATAGACGCGACTGGTAGAGTTAGCAAGTCATGTCTTTGTGTGCACAATTAAACACATTTAGCTTAAGTTCCAGAGTTGATTTAAGCGCTATTGAGATCAAGATAGATTCTTGTAATATTTGAGATTTCACAAACTCCACATGAGTCCTTCTTGAGCTCCTGCTGTAAGGCTCAAATTCGCCCAGTGGAGCAATCAAAGAGCAGCACTGAGGTTTGTGCAGGAGCCAAAGGCGAAGCTCGCAAAAGTGAACCAAAACAAACATGACACCAAACAGACTCACAAAAGTAAAAATACTGACTATTTTGTTTGTGAAAAATGTGCAGAAGGTAAGCGCTTTGTGCATTTGTGGTCAGGGGAAGATGTCTGTGTTTTCTCTCAACTGGATGTAATAAAAGTTTTTTGTTTTGTTTTTTTTTCAGCTTGTTCCATTGTGTGACGCTTCAAAAAATTACATTAAAATATTCATCATGGGTGTTCCGCACTTTTCCCATCATTTTCAGCCAAAGCCGTTCCAGAGTGATAATGTGTAGAACTCCAATTCAGAGTGATGCACATATCAATCTGGCATGAACAAAGTTGAACAACATCAGTAAAATCCTTATTTTTCCTTTTGTTTTGTGACCACCTCTCTGAATGAAAACAAAGTTTGCAGTCAAGCGTGACGCAGCTGAGATGAAAATCAGCTCCTCCAAATCTTGAGGCCATTATTCTCAACTGAAAAAAGGTGGAGTTCAAATATCTCTGGGTCTTATTCACGAGTGAGGGAAGGATGGAGCATGTGACTGACAGTTGGATGGTGCAAGCGTCTGCAGTGATGCACTGTGATGTCACTGTTTTGGATTGTTGTGGTAAAGAAGGAGCTGAGAAAAGTCAAAGGTCTCAATTTACCAGTCGGTCTGTGTTCCCACCCTCACCTATGGTCATGAGCTTTGTAGTACCGACCGAAAGAACAAGATTCGTGATACAAGCGGTTGAAATGAGTTTCCTCCACAGTGTGGCTCTGTGCTTCCATAGAGATAGGGTGAGGAGCTCACATGAGAGAAGCTTGGAGTAGAGCCACTGCTCCTCCTCGTTGAGAAGAGCCAGCGAGATGGCTCACGCATCTGTTCGGATGCCTCCTGAATGGAGAATTCTCCGGGGACGACCCAGGACACGCTGGAGGGACTATGTCTCTTGGCTGGACTGGGAACACCCTCAGGATCCTGTCACAGGAGCTGGAGGAAGTGTGTGTGGAAAAGTCATTTTGTAGTTCTCTGTAACCTGACTAAACACTGATTATCGAGAAAGAAAGCTATTTTTTTTAAACAATTCAATTAAATAGACACCGAGAGAAAAATCTTACTTGTGGGCACATCTTGTAGTGAGAGAGTGAATGTTTTCTGACTGCACCACTTTCTGTACTGATCTCTCCATACCAAATTAACACTATTCATCTCGTGAAGCCATGTAATGCAGATGGATATTTTAAATAGTTATTCATTAAAACATGATTCACTTCACTTAGCCACTGATGTTTGCAGATCTTTCTTCATTATCACTCAGACATATCCAAACAGTTATTTTAATGCAACACTAACTGGCAGCAACTTTTAGCTGCCATTTTTCAAACACTTAGAACTGACAGCCAAATATGACTTCAACTAATGCTTTGGTCATGCACTCGAATTTTCAATAAGTTTGTGTTTTATATTATGGCTTTTCATTCAGTCTAAGTCAGACATTATAACTTGTCGGGATATTGGTCCAGAATATTATCCTACGTACTCGAATGGGATTCCAGGATACATATTAATAGTGAGAAGAATTGTTGAATCTCCATGAGTTCAGAATGG
>JAIEZT010001375.1:0-22078 GCA_019594935.1 Periophthalmus modestus | reverse complement strand
TATTGATTTGGCCATAGGGCAGAGCAAATAAAAGTTCTATAAAGACAGTCGTTTAAGACCCCCTGAGAAATGGTGCATAGTTTAGGGTTTTTTTCTTTTTCTGCCCATTACCGGAGTTGCACTCTTTAAATGGCCTAAAAGCATCCTTTTAGTGGGTGGACGTAACCAGGCAGCAATATGTCATTTCAAATTGCTTTACTCTCCTTTGCCCCAGCCAGCGACCTAATCACTACGACAGAAGGCTACAGTTGGGTAGAAGTGAAGTGTCCACTTTGATCCCAAAAGTCAGCGGTATTGCTCAAACCAATGAGTTTATGTCATGAGAGGCGGCATTCAGATCAGAATCCGCTGGCCCACAGGTTAGACCGGGTGCCTGATTCCTACGACCCCTCGACATATGAATGCTGTTAGTTGGTGTTTTGACCGGCAAAACACTTAACAATCACTGCCTTGTGTGTGGGCCTGAAAGATGGTCCTGATTGCCATCCTGAGCGCGTTCCTTGATGTACAGCCGCTTTTCAGTGCTTGAAGGTGGAAAAGTGACTATATAAAAAATGCTGCAATTTACTAATTACAATAAAGAGAAACCATACAATAATTAGTAATACAGATTTTCAATTTCTTGTATGATCCCATGTAGCTAGAGATAAGAGACATGCTGCTATTTGCTTGTTAAATATAATAAAACCTGTAATATCAAAAGAGAATGCAAGGTACTCCCTTGCCCTATGAGTACTGTGGTCGATGATTGACACAAATTAGGTTGAGGCATTCTAGCTATGCACCGAGGCTGCTAATTTCCGGTCTGTTGGCTACACTTTTTTATTTATTGTATTTTTTATTATTTCTGGAATGTAATTAGGCATAAGATGTTACCAATCCTGCTGCCTTTGTTACTTAACAGATTTTATAATAGCTTATTTTGTCTCGAGGTCTTAGGCAACAAGCAAGGTGTCTAAGGCAGGTGTTAAGACACACCACCAACTGTTAGCGTTAGTGAAAGCTAGTTGAAGCGGGAAAGCTTCGAAAGGTAGTACAAGGATTTTCAAGGATTTGTAATGCCAGGATCTTAGGTGATACCCTTAGACTTGCTGCCTATTCAATTCCCAACATTCCACGGCTTCCTTTGCACTTTTGTTTTCCCTTCACACTCTCAAGAGGCCAGCTTGGCGTGTACAGAGATAAGGTTAGACGGTCTGGCCTTTTGTTGAGAATGTAGCGTCCCTAACAAAACATGTGCGTTAACTCCAAAGGAAACAGTGGCATCCTTAACAAGCCCTTTGAGACTGGAAAGTGTTCACTAGGGGACAGCAAGGCCAAGATGACAAGGACTCGCGAATGCACACAGAGGCTTAGTCACAGGCTAACTAGCACCTAGCGCAAAGCAGGATTATGGCTAAGCAGTAGTGCAGACCGCAGGGCCTTTGACCTTACCCATCTATTGCCCATCGCTGTTAGCTATTGAAAGAAGGTAGGCAAGCTTAATCCCATCTGAAAAATTTGATCAGAAAGATTTTTTTTTTTTTTTTGCACAAATTGAGCCTACTTATTCCAAAAAAAAGTTTTTCTTTCTTTCTTACTAAAGTTTGCCAAATGTATTCAATATTTTAGAATTATTATGACTAAATACGTGTGTATAGTTCACCACCACAATTGCAATAAATAAGTAAAAATGTAATTAATTAATACACATACTTAATTAAATAAAAATAAAATTACCGCTCACAAAAACTAAATATTTGTCCTGCATGCAAAAACACCTCTTTAAAATTTGAAATAATGCTTTTTTGTTCAAAATCCAACGACTTCCTCTAAACAAGCTTGAACTAAGGTATAACAGATATTTTCAGGCTTGGGAACAGTAACACAAGACCCGTTGTTAAGTCAGAAGCACTTGTAGGATTATGACTGGGCTGTATCATTGTTCGCATTGACCTTTGACCTTAGCGTTCCTATAAGCAGCTGTGTTAGAATCCATTTCTGCTCTATCTGACATCACACCAATCCCTGGTTATCTCTGCGTGAAGTTCGTGTCCACGCTATTTGTCTAATGTTGTGCTAAGGACTGCTAAGTGCTATCGCTAGCATACAGACAAGGCTGGGTTGACGTTGTGTGGGAAAGAAGTGAGATAGTCCCTGAGACATGCAAATTGTGTCCTCTTTTAGATTACTTAAAATTCACTAAAAGACTATAATCTGCATACCAAATTGATGGGGTAAAATGAATGTGTGACTGAATACATTTTTCAAGTGTTTTTGTTTCCTGAAATATTCCGTTTTTACCCCGAATGCCCTAAACGCCCTAAATGTTACGCAACTACAAATTTATGCAGCAAGTAATTAGTAAATAATTGGAGGCTATACAAGTAAAATCTTAAAATGAATATTATGAATTTAGGTCAGTTTTGAAGGCACGTTGCATCACTTTTCTGGTGAGGAGGTGGACATGTGTTTGCAAAGATGTTGCAGCCATTTCTGGAATGTTTCACAGTATTGCATTAAAACTTACCTAAAACATATATTCTTACTGTGAGCTGGCTTGCCTCTCTACAGATCTGACCTGTAACTTGCCTGGGGGGAGACACCTGCTTGCCTCCCGTGGTCCAAGTTTAATATCATATATTTTGCAGCCAAAACTTCTTGTCAAAAGTCTGTTTTGATTGATCTCAGAAGGTAAAAAAGGCAGGGTTCTGGCTAGTACTTGGATGGGAGACTGCTGGAAAATGCCAGATGTCATCGTGTGGTGTGCAGAGGCAAAAAAAAGTTGTGTTCTTAGGCAAGACACTTCACCCAAAGGTTTCTCCTTTCCCACTGGGTTTTTGGAGTTTTTCCTTGCCGAGAAGGAGGGTCTAAGGACAGGGATGTTCTGGAACAGTTATTCATTGCTTGTTTTCTGTTGATTAATTTGCTTGTCTGTTTCAGTTTCATTGTTGATTTTCTACTTCTGTTGGTTAATCAACTCCATGTTCAGCCCTAAGAGGTGACTGACTGTCGTGATTTGGGCTTTACAAAAATAAATTGAATTGAATTGAATTGAACCCACATCTTGCCAAGTGAAAATGTCAGTCTGTCCCAGGGCATCTGTGGCTACAATAGCTTAAAAACTTTGAGTGTCTGGAAAAGTGCTATATAAACATTAATGGATTATTATTAAACAAAGTAAAAACATCTCTGGATAGACACGCAGTTGGTGGACCTTCTACTATTGAAGATTAAAACATCAATAGAAGTCAAAACTCTAAAATAAACATTCTGAATTTAAAGTGATAGTAACTTTCTGCATGTGGAAAGTTAACTGCATGACTTCATGACAAAAGAAAGTTAAAAACCAGTACTTTGGCACATTCTCCAAGAACGAAATAATAGATTTATGCCATAATATGGGATAATATAGCCAAATGAACAACATTTCCATGGAAACAAGCGGCAGGGCGCCCTCCTCCAGGCAAAAAATGAGTCAGGTCTGTGGAGACGCAAGCCCACTCAGAGTACGGACACATGTTTTTCTTGTTTTCAGTGCAGTAAACAGTACCACATCATAAAAAAGAACATGTTTTTATTTTAGCCTGTTTTGTTGGGAAAAAATAAAGTTATATACAGTGGCTTTAAAATCTTTTTTTTTTTAATATTATTTTTTTTTTATTTCAATTTCCAGTTTGCATTGACTTGAATTGAGCCCACTTATCATTCAAACCTGCATAGCTTACAGACATAGCTCATTACTGTCAGTCTCCTGTATTACAATCTTTATTATAATGTTTACCTGTTTACATAAACTTTTATCTCATTCCTTTTTCTTCAGACGTTTATCTTTTAATTCCTACATGTTCCAGAGCTCTCCACATAGTGATGCATGGGGGGGAGGAGGCTCCACGGGACCCAGTGGAGAGTGGACAGCTTTAGCGCTGTCGTTTAAGATGTAATCCTCTCTTATGTCTGCCGCACCGGTCGCCTCGATGCATACGTACTTATCCACTGCTCCGCGCCGTAAACAGAGCAGATGACAGCTTGTGCACGAGCCTATACAAAAACACACATATACACACACATATACACACACGCACACACAACATAGGGGATGTCACATGTCCTAACTGCAATCAATCACTGGCCTGTATCTGATAGACTGGAGAGTGTTGTGTTTTCCCCATCCGGAAGAGCCTACCCAAGAAAATAGACTCTTGTAATAGAGAATGCTGCAGTTATCAGCTGTTTTCAGAAAGGGTGAAATTCAAGGTTTATTAATAAAAAGAAATGATTATGGTATGTCTAGGCTTGGTTTCAGCTAATATACCGAAGTATTGGTCTGTTTGCAGTGTTGAACTGAGATGGTGCGGGTAAAATTGCTAACATGCTAATTTCGTGCTGTGCTACGGCAGATATAATGCAATAATATAGCTTTTTTTTTTTTTTATTGGAAATTGTGTATGAAATATTAATTTTGGGCTTACAGGATACAATCTAAAACAATAGGTTAGAGAAGCAGAGTTGTTTGTTTTCTGTCCTGTGTGAACTCTTTCTTCTAAAAGACAAACCTACACAATATTATTAACAAAAAAAGTTTAATTAAAAATACATATTCACTTCACATACTTTATAACATACAAGGATTTGCCAGGGGAGTATTTCTCATTTTCTAACTTAAAATAATATGTACATTTGGAAAATATACTTAATAAATTCCACCTCTTTTTCCAATTAAGTATTTAGCTGCTGGAGTTACCTTTGCTAACAGTAGGGAGCGCCGGAGCTAATTTAGGTGAAAAATTGGAACGTAAACAAATGTCCTTTTTCCCCGTGAATGCTATGCTAATAGAGCCATGTGTTTGCTGAGTCTGGTGATAGATAATGGGCTCAAAAAACTGCACAGGAGAAGTCTAGAGTTTTATCTGTGATGCAACAATCCCAGCAAAATGCAAACAGAGCATTTTTGAGTGCTCAGAAAAGACGACTTTGGATTAATTGCATTTCTCCCAATCAAATATTTTTTGATTAAGGGGATGCTAATAATATGGTGATGACATGAATGTTCATAATTTGTACTATTTGGAAGCACAAAACAGAAACGTTTACTCCAGTGCTTTCTGCGCTCTGACAGTAGAGAGATAAGGTTGTGATATCTGTGATGTCTGCAGAGTGTTGATCCACTGCAGAGCTAGAGTGGTGGAGTGAGGGAGGAACTGTGATTGGCTGAGACAGAGGTGTGGCTGTAGTGTGGAGATGTTGAATTTGTTTCCTTGCTTATTCTTGTATTTTTATAGATGTTTTTGTCCTCTCTTTAATAATAATGATGCCTTAATGTCTTGCCTAAGGACACAAACGACAGAATTTGGTCCGAGCGAGACTCGATCCTCCGACCTTCGGGTTGGGGGGACCAACGCTCTAACCACTGAGCCACTGTCGTCCCCAGGGTGATAATAGGCATCTCTGTTAGCTCCCTGCAGTCGGGAAACACTTAACTAATTATTTTTTTATCTTAAAGTTCTCAGTAGAGCCCACTAATTCCAATTCCATTCTTTGACAAGTTGTTTTTCTTTTTGTTTTTTGCTTTAGCTACAATGTTTTTTACTTAATAAATATGTCTTGTTTGCCAGCACAAATGTGCAAAATATAAAAACTAAAATAAAATTCTTGCTAAAACTACGAAAACTAAATAATTGGCCTGATGAGTGAGTTATCCGGTACAACTAATTCATGTGCTAACAAAAACACACTTTTCACACACACACACACAACACATTTTTATATTCAAAATAATTGGGTAAAATGATAAAATAATACATGATTGTTTTAACATAGTCATGTTTTTAGCCTAATTGCTCTTCTAGCTACATTTTACTTATTAGTCTGTTCAAATAGGACACATTAGGGCACACAGACACATAAAGACTGCAGATATTTAGAAAAAAATAATGAAAATCTAAACTCATAAAAAATCGTGAATCTTTGTTTCCTAAAAGAAAAGAACAAGAACAATTTGTCGAAAATATCTATTTGCAATTTTTTTTCTAACAAGTAATGGGATTAGATTTAGGTTTTTAACAATAGGATTCTGTTTTCAGGTGGATTGACAAAAAAATGTACGGAAATCTGAAGTGACAAAACTAATGTAAGAATCACATTTCACAACAGGAAATGTTATTGTTTATGGGGAATTTATGGTACTTACTACTTGCTAATTGTGTCCATTCAAATTGTGATTTTGATTTGATTGCGATTAATCTTGCGGCCCTCTTTTCCTAAATTTTGCAATTTGCTCATTTACATAACCATAATTATGTTTCTAGTCACTATTTCACAATATTTGATAAATCCTTCATATTAATTTTTTTTTTCTTATTCCTTACTAGCCATAGACTGTAAATATAAATTAATATATTAACCTGCTGCATTACAACTAGGAAGCGACCGTAGGCATGTTTCCGGCTCCATCGACTTTGGCTCCGATTTAGTTCTTTTGAAAAACCGTTGCCTATGTCACTGTTGCTGGTAGACTCATCATTTTGGTTTTAAAATGTTCGTATTAGTACGCCCTGCATGATGCTCATGTTTTTAATTTCACTTTTACATCCGTAAATGAAGATAGAACATTAATAACAGACTCTCTTTTCGCCGAGGACACTCCCATTAGCTTTATCAACAGGTTTGATTGACAGTGTTGCTAAGCACCTGCACTGCTGCTTTGACAGGGGAAGGAGCTTTAACTTCAACCACCTGGCTCCTGATTGGCTGATTGGTTGCTATAACACTTGTGGTTGGAATTCCAATATAGATCTTGGCTCCAAATTCACCCCTGTACCTACTAGTCTCAATTAGCTTTACTTGGCTGGAGCCGAACACTGTGGGTAACGCCACACTTCCTTAGTCCACTTCTTTCTACAGTCTATGCTATTAACCAAATGTTCATATTCTACATCTTTCAATACTCAACCGCGTGAAAGGTCTTGTCAGTGTTTTGGCAGCATGGGACACTACTATTCTTTTATCCTCTGTAGATGTTGACCCACACAGATAATTCTTCTGGCTCCCTCTTAGCTGGTGCCCGCCCGCAGACGTTGGCCACAGTTCCAGACAGGAATGATTAATTCCCCCGCGCTCTCAAAGGAATAGAGTTTCAACTTGGATGTAGCTATAGACTGGGGACGGTTTTCCAGAAGACTTTGCCAAGCTACATATGGAATGAAAATATACACTAAAATAATACATGATGTGTTTTGCTGTTATGTAGATTATTGATGAGCTGAAAGTGAATAGGGTTTGTTCTGGTATTTTTGATGTCATAAGTTCAGATGGAGGACTAGGGGCTATAGAACCCTGTTTTTGAAAGAAATAAATCCTTATTCAAACTTAAAATCCTTATCATTGTCTGTTAGAAATTTGCCATATTAACCTCATCGCTTTAAAAGTCATTTCAATTGACAGTCAGATCATTGGGGTTGAATAACGGTGCCACTTTCTGAAGCTATTGCGACAATGACTGGGGGATTACACAGACATAAGACATTGAACTTTGTAACAATTTTTGTTAGATATAGATCACCAAGCCCCATTGTTCAAACATGGCCACCAGTTTGTGTGAATGGGGCCGAGCTCAATGGCGTTCGATAACCGGTTTAGTCGTTAGCAGCTAGCTACGTCCAGTGACTGTGTGACCGCTGACCATGCACAGTTGCCCTCTCATACCAATCAGACCAGGCTAGAGTAGAGCGCGAGTCAGACGAGGCTTAAAGATTTAAAAACTGTTTTAAAGAAACTGGGAAGATTCTGAACTGGGAAAAAAGTTTCTGATATGAAAATGGGAAAAAATCACCACAAAATCTGACCTTTTAGATTTTTTTTACACTGTACTCTGGCAGGAATATTCTTTCTAAGCTGCAAAGTTTTTTGGGGGACTGGCCATTAATCCAACTGATGGGTTAAAGCTAGCAATATCGTCCATCTGTGTATTATAGAATCATGGGATAGACCAGGGAGAGATTTAACCATAAACCAGGACAATATATGACAACAAATGACATTAAACAACATTATAGAGCACATGAGATTTTCAGTAAAACTTGTTTAAACAATAATCACACATTGGCTAATATCAACAGTGGCGCTAGCATATTCTCCATTATTCTCTAGTACTTAGTTATAGGCGAGGCTATTTTCCAGACCTTTACTACCTAGCTCTATCTAGCTCTGTCTCTTCTGCAGTGGTATATAAAGAATCATTTATTTAACACAACTCCTGGCAGTGTTTACTTCAATACTGCTATCATATTTACTGAGTGCACCGGCGCACATCACCTCCTTCACCGTGTTGTAACTGTCTGACCACCTGACCAATACTTACTATAAAAATCTGGATGGGAAATCAGCTCATTGTGCTCGGGTGCTGTCTCTAACCAGAGTGCTAATGAAAACACCTCCAGGACGACACACCGCTCATAAACGTCAGGCACGCAGACAGTCTGAGCCACTGTTCAGGTCATTACGGCTCACCTGGTCACCGAGCGCTCCAATGCTCTGACAATGTTAATGAAACTTTAAAAAACAGATACTGAAAATATAAGAATACTTCGATGAAATCTGCAGCTTTTTTTAAACCTTTGACGTAAGTAGGTCCAAGTTGTTGCAAGATTGTTTTTGCAATACACTATCCATATTGCACAAATATACAAGTCAATAATGTCTGTGAATTTAAATTTTTAATGGTAATACAATTAAAACAAATATTACAAACCAATTGCTAAGGTATCTTAATCAAACCTGTTCTATTGTACTCAGTGGTTTCCAAAGTTTTTTTACCTTATTTAATGCACCTCTATATGGGCACCATTAGTCACTCTAAGCACATTGAGACAGTACTGGATTTCTAGCCTCATCAGTGGTTGCTGTAGCATCTGTTATCTTTTGCTTTAGTTCAGTAATGTCCCATATCTTATACAATTATAACCTATTAGTTTACCAACTGCTAAAATTTGGTGATATTTAAAAGTGTCAATGACTTTTGGGCCACCCTGTACTTTCTTTTATATTTCCATGTGTCCTTATATCTGTGTAATCCCTCAGTGTCCAGTAGGTTCCTTACTGGTCCATGGGTGTAAACTAGTCTATGTGATACAGCTCAAGATCATTCTAAAGCTATTCTAGTTTTGATACTAGTATTAGTATCAGATTTTTTTATTGTTTGACAACCAATTTCAAATGATTGCTTGCACGATCCTACAATACACTGATATTGTCTTCCGTCTGACAAGGGCGAAGTCTTCCAGGCGTGAAAATAAACATCCCTGTCACCACAGCAGCAGAACTATCAGCCTCCTCAGATTCTTCTTCTTCCTCTTTCCGTCCTCTTCATCGCCAGGCCCGAGGGAGTGAGCTGTATTTTTTCCCTCCATTTGAGAACCTCTGCCATAGAAGGAAGGTTTGCTGTGACTATAGTGACTTGATAAAAATGCCAAATGGTCTCTTTTTTTTCATAACAAATCATACATTCTTCATGATAACTTGCGTGGTCAAACTCTTACCTTCCCGCCATAACCTTAAAAATGCAAATACGTGGCATTTATCTTGGTGCATTTGTGGGTTAGGATATATCTTGTTCAAATACATCTGTGCTCTGAAAAAGTCAAACATTGGAGAGACACAATGAGCGATTATTTCTACGCCTTTGTTTCAGTTGCCAAGGTGATGATCTTTTGCATTTCAGCCCACAATCACACGCATTCTTCCACAACACATTTAAGGGAATCATAGCTGCTTGAACTATTTTCTGACTTAGGCCTCAGAACTTCCTTGGACCGTTCATGTACTGTAAGCGGAGGGTAGAGTAGCCAAAAACTGTGCTCGAGTAAGATTAATGTTACTTAAAAGAGTAGCCCAAGAAATTGCAAAACAAAGAAATTTCATTAATGGTCCTTACACAAAATTTACTCTTTTTGAGGTTTAAGACATGTTACAATCCTGCTACCTCATCAAAAACACACCCACACATTTTTGAGTAACCCTTTATTAGTAGTCTGTCTACGTCTCCAAAGCTCAAAATGCTCTGTTCCACCCTTCTGATGTCAGTAAGTGGTAGTTTTCAAGTTAGTAGCTACATTTGACCTTTTAGTTCAGGAGAGATTGTCAATTCCAGGGGCTGGAATTACCCAAAATGATTCTAGTGAAGGTGTATGGAGTTTAAAAACACAGTGGAGCACCTTCTGTACTACCACATGACATCACAAGGTGGAAAAGAGTGTTTTGTGTTTTTGAGAGAAGAACTCGGCGTAAATGTGCAAGTTTATGTGATTAATATTTGAATGAAACAAAACATGAACATAGGTCAGAAAATAGCTTAAAATGTAGAGTAAAAATGTATATGGGAAAATGAATACTTAAGAAAGACTAATTGTCTGGATGATTTATATTTTGAAGTTGATTTTATCCCAAAGACAAAAAATAAATTATGCACAAAGTCTAGTATTTTCAAATATAGACATAAAAATGTGAAAAAGTAAATCATATCTGAAGGAGCGGTGCAAGAAACACAAATGTTCAGACCATTTCATATTGTCAATATAAAGCTTTTGTTACTTGTAGACTTACTCACAGTGGGAAGAGGAACCACAACTTCTACTTAAGTAAGAGTAAGGTTTCACTGTGCAATTAGCAAGTAGAAGTAAAACTAAGAAGCACAATTTCTTTAAAAGTTACTCAAGTAAGTGTAACTAAGTACTATATCACCTCTGGATATAGCTAACATTTTATCCGCGAGGTGATGTTTATTGTGATGGCAGAGGAGAGGAGGCTTTCATCTCGGTGGCTCTGTTGGCTGGTGACATATCAGGCGAGTGTCTGCAGCCTGATTAAAGGGCCTCACGTGTGGCGTGATTTACTGGAGAGGGTCCTGGAGAGACTGTCGGCAGCTAAGACTCGATGCTAGCAGCGACACAGGCCACAGCAAGACGCAAAGTGTTGACTTGGAAAACAAATTTGGATTTTGTTGTCATAGATACTGTCAGATAAAGTACATTTCAGTATTTTTTTAATTTCTAGTCCATTTTTACAAACTTACAAAAACTAGAATACATTTAGTCCACCTGATATTGGGCTTTCTAATTTAAAATGGAAGACATGTTGTTACCACGGTATTGCTAGTGGCCCCCAACCATTTACTGAATGTCTGTGTTCACTGATAGTAATTGTGGCTGTGTGCACCCTTGTTGCATTTAGATTGAAGTTGGGAATTCACAATAACCCAATCTCCATTGAACCCCTGGGATCCAGATAGCTATGTGTAGTTAGGGTTTGAATAACCATGTTGTGATTAACCAAGAAAACAATTGTTTACATAAACTTGGTCTGTGCGCGACTATCGATAAAGTCTTGGTCAAATAAAAACCTGCTTTGTGCATCGATTCAAAGAGGCCTAAAGACGAGTAAGATCTCTGAAACAGTATCTGTCATTGGCCGATTAGGTGAATAAACGGCTATGGCTCTAATAAAAGCTCTAATATAAACATACCTGTAAATATTTGAGTGATACACGAGGCATGATAAAATGGCTACTCTAACAGTGTTTTACTCATTTTTCCTGGAACGATGCACTTTACGTTACCACTAACTACATCTTGAATGCAATTATGGATTTTTAAGAAATTGACTATTGATTGCGTGATAAAACATCAAAATTTATGTACAAAGTCATCATAAATATCTGTAAGCTCGCTGACATCTTAATGTGAAGTTGTAACATATTATAGCTTTAACCGCCTGTGCTGTCACTGCAGCCGCTTTGATTTAGCAGCTTTTTCAGTGGATTTTTTTTTAAGTCAATATATTATAGATTATATTATTTTATGCAATGGAATTAGTCTGCTAAAAGAGTTTAAAACACTTTGATCAGCTAAAAACAATTATTTATTAAATCTTGACTAAAACTAAATTCAAATTGGTTGATAAAAAGGGGGTATTATACAAAATTGATTTTTTTTTTTTTAGCTTTTTCCCATGTTATGTTAACGTTCCCTCATCAAAAACATGCCTGAAGAGGTTTTAGATATCATTCATACATGTTTCAGTAATTTCGCTATCTCTCTCGGGCCCTATTCGAACCTTCCGTATGGTTTGTTTTAAGATTCTGTGCAGTGCTCCGTCCACAGCCTTCGTCATCCATGCTCCCACATGACAATTCTCCATAAATATACAAAAGCATGATACAAAAAACTCTACATAACAACGGACGCAATGTGCAGTAGTTTCATTTTAAAAGGCATGGAAATTGGTCAAAAGAACTTAGATCTATGTGCAATTAAAGACTATTGTTAAGATTTTGATAAATTGTAACAAGTGGGTGCAGCCAACTTGCAAAACATCGGCAGTTTTGAAAAACAAAAACATGCACATTTCTGGCAGGTAATGTCAGATTGAGTCGCTCGAAGCATTTGAGCACATTGACGACCTGAACGTAACACCAGCTTGAAAATCTGACTGGAGCTACAAAATTGATCTAGCCCAAAAAAGACCATTGAAACCTGGTACACATATTCCACACATTTTGGTGAAATACTGAACAATAAACCCAATGCAGACATACCTCCATCTCCAACCACGCAGGTGTGACAGTGTCAGAAATACCTAGATCTCATTGGATTGAATGGAGTATTAACAAATAAGATGCTTTTGGGGGTAGGGGCGATGTAGGTGGTGACAAGGCTGTCGTACCTCCATTGTGTTGCCACTTGCCACTTTTGTTACCATGGCAACATCCAACATTTGTCACAGAAATGCATAGGTTTCGGTTAACTGGAATGAAAAAAAAAGTTTGTCATAGACCATTGAAACTCGGTGCACATATTACATACATTGTACTGAATAAAAAACTGAACATAAAGAATAACTGTGAATAGGGAGGTGTGTCTAATATTTTGAACTTAAATGGTGTTATTCCCAGCTATAAATACAAATCTTCACTAAAATCAGTTGTCAAAGTTAACAAACTGCTCTCACATGACCCCTGTAATCTGCCGGCTCCTCCGTAAAAAACAGCCGGCTGGATTTGGCACTATCCGGATGACTGATAACAACGGCCCTCCGCTCTTTCTCCTTAAGCTAGAACCCCGACTCCGAATGCCTGTAAGTCTCGGCAAGTCCCCGGGCGGCCCTCCAGATGTCAGCTCATGATGATGACTGAATAGGCCTTCCTCGTGTGTGTGTGTTAGCGAGAGATAAAACAAACAGAAAGCGGGAGGCTAGAAGTAAATGTGCTCACAGGCGGATGCACATCCAGCTATTCAGAGGAGGCGTCATCACTCACGCTCAGGTATGACAGGCCCGGCCGCAGTCGCAGTGTTCTCGCTCCTCTCCTCTGACAGAGGTCGCACTGAGAGCTCCGCGGGTTAGACAGAGCGCTGAAGGCTTTTACTACACAGAGCCGAGCCACTGTGGAGGAGATGAGGGCTGTAGAAAGAGCTCAGGCAACCAATTATGCAGAGTTTTGAGGAAGTTGGGGTTCTGAGGCTATATCATCCACAATTTCCTCATCAAAAGCATACTTGGGGTTGTGTTTTGTTTCATTCACACATAGTCCATGTTCAAAAATGTAAGTTCAAATGTGAGTTGGATGGCAGGGATCAATATTACTCTGTTATTTTAAACTTTCAAACCTTATGTGTGTAGTTTGCATGTTCTCCTATGTGTTGGTCTGGTTTTCCCCTCTTAAAAAAGTGATATCATACAAAATCATCTTTCTGTAACTTACGTTGTATATGTTTTCTTTGAGTCATCTTGTGATCTCTCCCGGGCCCTATTCAAACTCTCCTTACAGTTGGCAGTACGATTCTGTCCAAGACGTGACCCACAAGCCTACGTCACTCATGCTCCCACACGACAATTTTCCATAAATGTACAAAAGCATATACAAAACACACACATTACAATTTCACAAACTTGATGCAATGTGAAATAGTTTCATTAGCAGATAAAAAAGTGACCTGCTGATCTAAATATGTTTTCCGTTAGCAGCTAGCAGCATGCCATAGAAGTAAAATACCCCCTCTTTAAGATCTTCACCACCATCATCTACTGTTCCTGACAGTTTCCCAAGTGGAAGGAAGGAAGTGAAATGTAGTAGACAAATCTGACCTCACTAAAGTCAATAATATGCTAACTCCACAATGTGAATCTATTGGCTGTAGTAAACCCTTTGTTCCACCTTCCTGTCTCAATCCACCAGCTTGTAGTCAGTGTTTGCGTGCTGCTCCTGTCACTTCAGGTACAGCATGTTCCTGGGAAGTGCCGGGTCTGAGCAGAGAGGGAGGGGGCTGTCACCGAGAGCGTGAGGACATTTAGCGGCTGGGAAAGGCCCACAATACTCCAGATGAAACCAGCAAGAGTCGGGTTAGCTGCTCATGCGACGACCACGGCATCCCCCAAAATCTCCACACGCAGAGAGGAGGTGGGATAGAGCGCTAGAGAGGACGTGCCGATGGTAAATGGTCATTCAGACAACACCAGTTCCACTTCAGCGCACATTTCACATAGAAACTGGAGGCTGTAACTGGAATTATTATGCAAAATTGACTTTTTAGAGCTTTTATCCATGTTATAGTTGCATTTAGTGCTATTTATGCGTTTTTGAGTAATCTTTATTCTCCTCTATTCAAGAATGCTCCAGTCAATCCCCAATTTCACCGCAACTGGTACATGCCCACTGTGGCGTACTTCGTTCTCCAATTTTATTTTCTTAAGCGGTGACACGCGTAGGATTTGGCAGCGTCACATAGTCATTTTGGTACGAATGAAAGCGAAACTCCCTAGTGTGATTTCCACAGGGGCCGACAGCATGCGGCATTTTGTTGTGGACATCAGCTGGGCACTGTAGTTTTCTAACCTGGAAATCAGCAGATTGTCACGGGTGTCATAGATTATAACTATTTAGCAGACACAAGTACAATATGTATTCTTTACTTTGGAGCTTGCTACCATGTTATAAACAGTGTTCCCTCATCAAAAACGGACCTAAAGAGCTTTTTGATGCTATCCATGCATGTTCATGTGCATGTTTGGCCCTGTCCGAACCCTCCTTATGGTTATCTGTAAGATTTGTCCAATGCTCCGGCCACAAGCCTACGTCATCATTGCTCCCAGACGACAATTCTCCATAAATATACAAAAGCAGGATACAAAACCATACACTGCAACTTTACCGGGGAGTGACTTTTTACTCAAAAACAAAATTTATGACACATGTAACAAATTTGCGAATTTAACATTTTCAAAACATTAAAAAGTAACATGGTGGCTAACACTCATGCCTCACAGCAAACAGGTCCTGGGTTTGACTCCTGGGCCACCTTTCTCTCCATTTGCATGTTCTCCTTGTGTCGGGTGGGTTTTCTTCTGGTTTGCTCCATAAACTCAAAACATGCATAATAGGTGAAATCCTCCAGCTAAGGTGGTCCTGACTAAGACTAGCTCAAGATCTGAAGACGGGTTCCCCTGGTGCAAAACTGCCCACTGCTCTTGACAAGTTGCCCCGGCAGCATTAAAGGATGGGGCAAACACTACTTTTCCCCTACAGTGTACCCTTCTCTTAACCTTAAATCTCCTCTAAAAGCAAAATAACCTCCCTGTCACCAAATGTCTATGGCCAGTCTAGTGTTATCTCCCACCTCTCTGCTCAGACCCCCACACAGCCATATATAATCCTGTTCATGCTCTCAGCCCGTCACTTTGTCTGACAAGCACACACCGAACGGCCTGCACCATTCGGACCCCCAGGGCCCGCTGAAGATCGGGTTGTTGTGACATCGACACACTTAGGTGTGACCTTTAAGTTCAGGGAGGCATGCTTAATGCCCAAAGGAGCGACTTTGTGAAGTTGACAGTTAGGAAGACAAGGGGAAAAAAACATTGGCACTGGCAGGGAAATCCTTTAGGAGTAGTCATGGTAACGGTTACAGAGCTTTGAGCACATTCCATCACACTTATATGTTTTCATAGCTGTTCAAAACCTTGCATGTGATGGGCCTACACATTCAATCGAGAGATTTTTAGGTAGACTATGGGTTGACAACAGCAAAACTGTTATGCTATATTGATGGGTAATGCTATTGGCTTCATGGAATTCACCTTTCTGTTTACTACTAAGCAACTGTCCAGAGACACTGACTGCAAATAAAACCCTGATATAGAAAGACCCGATATACAAGGCCAGTTTTTATTATTTCTCCAAAATATATGATTTGAAATAACTAGAATCCACAAACCAGTTTTTTAAAGACAATGAAAAAAAAAAAAAGATCCAGAAAATCAATAAGAATGGACTGCCTTGTTTAAAGGATTACATTACGAAATCCAATTGTAGCATTAGCGACAGTGTTAGCAGTGATGCTTTTCCCATAGTGGATGTAGTTAGGTCTCTTTCTTGGAAGTGCAGATGGCTGCCGCATAAATGGCTTTTAAAATGGACCGCCGCAGCACTTGAGGCCACTTGCACAAAGCTGGAGCCTATTGGAGATGTTGTGCTTGAAGTGGCAATGCTAGCGGGCAGCACTACAGACGGGCAGCTGCAGCGGTCAATGCGGGCTAATGGAAAAGAATGGATTGTGGTACTTCACAGGACACAACAGCACACAGACGAATAGTTTGGTCAATAGACGCGACTGGTAGAGTTAGCAAGTCATGTCTTTGTGTGCACAATTAAACACATTTAGCTTAAGTCCAGAGTTTGATTTAAGCGCTATTGAGATCAAGATAGATTCTTGTAATATTTGAGATTTCACAAACTCACATGAGTCCTTCTTGAGCTCCTGCTGTAAGGCTCAAATTCGCCCAGTGGAGCAATCAAAGAGCAGCATTGAGGTTTGTGCAGGAGCCAAAGGCGAAGCTCGCAAGTGAACCAAAACAAACACATGACACCAACAGACTCACAAAAGTAAAAATACTGACTATTTTGTTTGTGAAAAATGTGCAGAAGGTAAGCGCTTTGTGCATTTGTGGTCAGGGAAGATGTCTGTGGTTTTCTCTCAACTGGATGTGATAAAAGTTTTTTGTTTTTGTTTTTTTCAGCTTGTTCCATTGTTGTGACGCTTCAACCAATTACATTAAAATATTCATCATGGTGTTCCGACTTTTCCCAATTGTTTTCAGCCAAAGCCGTTCCAGAGTGATAATGTGTAGAACTCAATTCAGAGTGATGCACGTATCAATCTGGCATGAACAAAGTTAAACAACATCAGTAAAATCCTTATTGTTCTTTTGTTTTGTGACCACCTCTCTGAATGAAAACAAAAAGTTTGCAGTCAAGCGTGACGCAGCTGAGATGAAAATCAGCTCCTCCAAATCTGAGGCCATTATTCTCAACTGAAAAAAGGTGGAGTTCAAATATCTCTGGGTCTTATTCACGAGTGAGTGAAGGATGGAGCATGTGACTGACAGTTGGATGGTGCAGCGTCTGCAGTGATGCACTGTGATGTCACTGTTGTGGTAAAGAAGGAGCTGAGTAAAAGTCAAAGGTCTCAATTTACCAGTCAGTCTATGTTCCCACCCTCACCTATGGCCATGAGCTTTGAGTAACGACCGAAAGAACAAGATCGTGATACAAGCGGTTGAAATGAGTTTCCTCCACAGTGTGGCTCTGTGCTTCCATAGAGATAGGGTGAGGAGCTCACATGAGAGAAGCTTGGAGTAGAGCCACTGCTCCTCCTCATTGAGAAGAGCCAGCTGAGATGGCTCACGCATCTGTTCGGATGCCTCCTGAATGGAGAATTCTCCGGGGAAGACCCAGGACACGCTGGAGGGACTACTATGTCTCTTGGCTGGACTGGGAACACCTCAGGATCCTGTCACAGGAGCTGGAGGAAGTGTGTGTGGAAAGTCATTTTGTAGTTCTTGTAACCTGACTAAACATGATTATCGAAGAAAGAAAGATATTTTTTTTTAAACAATTCAATTAAATAGACACAGAGAGAAAAATCTTACTTGTGGGCACAATCTTGTAGTGAGAGAGTGAATGTTTTCTGACTGCACCACTTTCTGTACTGATCTCCAAACCAAATTATCACTATTCATCTCGTGAAGCCATGTAATGCAATGGATATTTAAATAGTTTTCATTAAAAAAAATGATTCACTTCACTTAGCACTGATGTTGCAGATCTTTCTTCATTATCACTCAGACATATCCAAACAGTTATTTTAATGCAACACTAAACTGGAGCAACTTTTAGCTGCCATTTTCAAACACTTAGAACTGACAGCCAAATATGACTTCAAACTAATGCTTTGGTCATGCACTCGAATTTCAAATAAGTTTGTGTTTTATATTATGGCTTTTCATTCAGTCTAAAGTCAGACATTATAACTTGTCTTGATATTTGTCCCAGCAATATTCATACGTACTCGCCTGGGATCCAGAATACATACTCATAATATTTGAGAAAGAATTGTTGAATCTCCATGAGTTCAGATGGGCGTGATTGACAGGTGGATTAGTCAATCAGGGGCACACATGCTCACTTCACGTCACACACGTCACTGCACAGTAGTGTTTGAGTCTGAGTCGAGGCTCAGTGGTGGCCGTGGTGACTTGTATTCTTCTGTATAAAAATATAGAGATATCAGGACTTGCAACATAAGAAATATATTGGTTTTGAAAATAGCCTAATGACCACATAAGTAACTTGTTAAATATCAAAGCTAAGGAGTCCATAAAGTATTCAAAAAAGCCCAAAAATTGCACAGTATTGGACATTATTTATTTATTTTTTTTTTAAAGGTGCCATTCATGATTTTAAAGATGTGAAAGCAAGAACTAGCCATTTAAAGCTCTTATATTACTCAAAATTACCCTTGTGAGTTGTGTTTTGTTTCATTCACACATGTTTGAGTAATCCTTTATTATTAGTCTGTCTACATCTCAAAAGCTCAAAATGCTCTGTTCCACCTTGTGATGTCATGCAGTGGTAGTAATCAAATACGCGGCTGTCTTTTACCTTTTGCTCAGTAAAGATTGGCAATTTCAGGGCATTTGTGTTATACTTGAGTGAATGAAACAAAACACAGCTCCAGGTATGTTTGTGGTGAGGTATAACATAGATCAGAAAACAGTGTAATATGGGCCCTTTAAAAGTAACTGTACTTTCCTTGTATATCTTGACAGAGAGGTACTTACCAGCTTATTGACAACTTCTTTCACTTTTCATCAAAGAGAGAATTGACGTATTTTGCACCGGTGGCCACTTCGGGGATGGATAAGGCCAGCGCTCCCTGCAATGTTGCTAACCTCTCACGCGCTAAGCTAACACTGTGCATGTTAACTCTGTATCTCTGATTTGGCAGGATTCTGTCTGGGCTCAGAATAGCTGGTGCGAAAAAGGGTTGGAGTGAATTTGGCTTTCAGAATGCCTCAGGCGCGACACGTGATTGGCGAATAAAACTATACGACCATGGAGAGCGCTGACCCAAAATACCCTGCTGTATTTTGAAGCGCTACTTTGCCTGAGATAATTGTTTAATATGACATTTCTCATGTATTGTAATTTAGTTTTCTGCCTAGAGACTTCCCATGTGTTTGAGCAAAATGTGTCCACTCCAGTACAGATATATTGTATAAACTGCTCTTGAGGTAAAAAAAAAAACATAAGTTGTTTACTGTCTGCATTTAATTAGAAAGCGTTTTATTTTCTGATAATGAGGAAGTGCGCCTTGTTGTGCATGCTAGTTGTTGTCAGCTTTCACAAAATGCTACTCTGGTCTCTCAAAGTTGAGAACAGCGTTTATAAACTCATCATGGTGCTCAGAATGCTTAAGGTAAGTGAAGAATAATCCATTTGGAGCACTGCAAACAAACTCATTATAGAGGGTCTAATACAGTTTCCATCTCCACCGCGGCAGCAGAACCATAAGCCTCTTCATCAGTCTTCAGGCCATAGTACAAGCAATCAGCCAAGTTTATCCTTTTCAGTTAAATATAAGTGAGATGGTGTAATCCCTCATTCATCCAGGAGTGTTCCAGTGTAGAGAACCTTTTGAACTACCTCTACTATTTCTCTGAAAGTCCTCCCTTTGGGGCTGAACTTATCCATTTGAAACTGGTGTCTGGATGGGAGCAGAAACGTCTTGATCACAAAAAGGGTCCCGATGAGCACCTTTTAAACCTTATCTACATGTTATATAATGTAGTTTCCTATGGGTGTCATTCATGTGGGTTTGTCACTATTCGATATGTATGGATTCATAGGATTCATAACAATATGTTTGACAATTTTAAAAGATTTCTTACAAAATGGCCATGATTCTGCCCAATACAGGGACCTATATTAGGTTATTTTAGCAACAATATGACAGAAGATACTGAAATGTATACTCTATTACTCTGTACTCCCCAACAGGGACAGTGTACACTTTAGAGGAACATTAAAATTGACATTTTGAAATTTTCTATCATATTATAATGTTCCCCCATCAAAAACGATATGGTTATGTCCATGCTCCTGCACAGCAATTTTCCATAAATATATAAAAGCATGATACAAAACAATACACTACAACTTCACAAACCTGATGTGATGTGCAGTAGTTTCATTACCGAAATGCATGCTGATTGCAATATGATAGCGCTCTGAAGGGGGAGCACGGAGAGCAAGGAGAAGGGGGGACTCAGAGCATCAAAAACGAAAGCGAAACTTGTTAAACATGTTAATACGTTGTTTCCAGCAAATATAGCATTCTCAAAACCCCCTGCAACCAACATTTGTACAATGAACCAGAATTTGCCAGAGAGTATTTTTCATCAGTAGTTCTTGGACACATGGTAATCTTACTCTTACTACAGGAATCTGTCCACTACTATCAAGAGCTTTTCTCACCAGGAACTCATAAGGAACCGTGTTTTTTTGTGCACACATTGACAAGGCGAAACTGAAAAAAAAAAGATAACATTATGTAAAGGCTCTGTTCCTGATTTTTACTGTTTAAAAAAAAAGTGAAAAACACAACTAGTTCATTTTAAACAGTTTGCAGTGGTCCAAAGTTGTTCCTCACTTACCTTATGCATTCCGAGCATCCTAATTATTCACAGCGATGAGTTTACAAGCGCAACTTTCAGAACTATGGGAGATCAGTGTGGAGTTTTTTCATGACAGTAAATATGAAACACTTTATAATTAGATGCAGACAGTACACGGACTGATTTTGATCTGAAGAGCTGCTTATACGATATATCTGTACTGGGGTAAGACATAGGGAGAAAAAATCCACATATAGGCCCCTTAATTACGTAGGTATGAATTTCGTCAGTTGAGAAGCACTATTTAAAATGGCAAATCTTGACAAATAATGATGAGGTACAACACTACCTTATATAGATATGTCTGGGGTAGTGTCATGCTGTTGTTTCCTTATAATTCTCCTATTTCTGCCTATAATTTGTTGATTTTTCACTCTTAAAAATGCACCATGACTGAGAATCAAGTGTCTGGTTTAGTGCCAGGCAGCTGGTTTCCCATGATTCTTAGCAACAATCCACTTGATTGGATGAAAAAAGGTGAGTCTGTCTGTAGCTTCTGTATTAGTTATTACCAGAGAAAACCCTGTAAAATGAATAGAGTCTATTTTTCAATCTCAGTCTGTTTCTTACCGCACACAACTATGAACAGTATACAGACCCTCGCCCTCCATTTGACATTCTAAAATCAAATCTCGAAACGTGTGCACATCTTTTTTCTCCTTTCTAACCGCCCCGTCTCTCTCTCTCCTCTGCCTTTAGGTCCTGATGCTGTGCGATGGCGTCTCAGACTCCTTCCTCCAGACACGTCTTCCTGCCCTGTCCTCCATGTCCCCCGCGGAGGACACGGGGACGGCCAGAGCCTACGTGTGCCAGGACTTCAGCTGCTCCCTGCCCCTCACGGACCCTCAGGAGCTCCGCACTCTGCTCCTGGATGGGACCCTCCCCCATTAAGCATGAACAGACTGTCAGTGAGCTCTAGATACACTGATTTTTATTAGGGTTGTTCCGATACCGATACTGTTATCTGCAAAAGCTCCGATACTGTCTCGTTTTTCAGGTATTGGTATTTGCGGGTACTCAGACCAAATCACAGATC
>JAIEZT010001374.1:135409-215161 GCA_019594935.1 Periophthalmus modestus | reverse complement strand
TGTTCCACAGTACGGAATTACGGAACATACATACACTTTATTACTCTATGGCATTTATTCAATTGCATTTTTTAATACATAGACATATACTGTACGTTTAGAACCATAATTCTTTTACTAAAATTGCATTGAAAACATCCAAACATCCACTCTTCTCTCCGCATATAAGACACCGCCACTTGACCTGGTCTCCATCGAGATAAATGAGTTTAACTGTGAAACGTTCCAGGCAAAGCAATCACCACAGGATAAAACAAGAATGCAGTAGCTTGCCTATTACTGTAGTCCTGTGGTCAGATAAATGACAGGGCTGTCACTTCCTGCGCAGGCCCATATGACTCAGGCCATTGTTTGCACAGATGCTGATCTGATCTTTTTGTGTGTTCCAGAGCTGTGGGTAAAACCTGTCTCCTCATCAGCTACACCACCAATGCCTTCCCTGGAGAGTACATCCCCACAGTGTGAGTCCCTCTACCCTACACGAGTACCACTAAAGCATCGTCTGCTTCTCTGACCTCCTCTGTATCCTCTGCTTCATCTCACCCTCTTCTCTGCATCCTCTGCCCCACCCGACCCTCTCCTCTGCATCATCTCCTCCTCTGCATCCTTCGCTCCTCTGACCCCCTCTCCTCTACATCCTCTGCTCCACTCTTATTGGTGTTAAGTTACTATTGTAGCTACAACTGCCCAGGAGCAGAAGTGAGGTTACCAATCTACGCCATCAGCTCCTCTGACCACCATCAAGACTCACACAGAAGGCTTAGAGGATGGAGAAGACGTTGGACCGTGTCCCTTGTGGCATCCTGTGGGGCGCGCTGGGATTATGGTGTCTGGTCCCTGTACGACTAGAGCGGGAGCTGTGTTCTGTGTTCTGTGCATGTTTAGTCTGGTTTGCTCCTGGTTCAGCCCTGGTCCCAGTCTATGTTGGACGTTGGATGTTTCACTGATTCTCTTGAGGGCGTGAAGGGGTCTTATTCAAAGACCACAAGATCTCATCTCTCATCTCAGTTGCATCCAACTAGGACCTGCAACATTCACTGGGAACAGGTCTGAATCAGGACTAAAACAGGACCAGCACCTTGCACTGGGGCGGTCTGAGCCAAGTGTGAAACAGCTGGGATGAAAATCAGCTCCACCTAATCCGAGAGCATGGTTCTCAACTGGAAAAAGGTGGCGCCCTTTCCAGGTGGTGGGGAGTCCCTGCCTCAAGTGGAGGAGGTGAAGTATCTCAGAGCTGTATCAATTGTTGTTTTAAAGAAGGTGCTGAGTCCAAAGACAAACCTCTCCATTTACTGCTCAATCTACGTTCCTGATTTAGTCCAGGAACTGTAGGTGAGTCCAGGACACACTGGAGGGACCATGTCTCTCAGCTGCTCTATGAATGCCTCGGGTTCCCCCTGATACCTGGAGGAGGTGTGTGAGGAGAGGGAACTCTAGGGCTCCCTACTCAGATGGCTGCTTCTGTGACCCGGTCCTGGATAAAGCAGAAGAAAATAGATGGATAATTAAGAGTCATCAGGGCCAAGTTTCCTGGTTATGTAACAGCAGCATATAATGTGGCTTGTAAAAGCCTGATCTTGGCAGATCTCAGAAGTTGAACCTGGTTAGTACTTGGATGGGAGACTTCTGGAAGTATCATGTGCAACTGTAGGGCACTATTGCAAAAACCAGGACGGCTGTGGCTACAATAGGAGCTACCACCACCAAGTGTGGAGTGAACGAAGAATGCTCTGTAAAGCACTTTGGGTGTCTTAAAAGGGGCTGAATACATCCAATGCATTATTATTACAAATATATATACTGAAGAGCTGTAATTCTATCATTTGGAACATTCCAGGCAAACCTATAATACCCTGTCTAGGTGGACACAGGGAGTGAAGTATTGGTGAGATCTTCCACCAGAAAATCACATATTGAAAACAGTGGTTGTTTAGAAATGGGTCAAATAAACAGCCATGGTTTCCATTACGATGTAGAGAAAACAACATCATTTTCCACTTCCCTAAACACTGACATATAATGCAAGCAGACTGCTTGTAGAGGACTTCCTCATTGGTCTCACATCTTTTGGGTTTATTTTAACTTATTTTAATTAAGTTAAGTACAATTATTTTTAGTTGTGGGAGCTAGCAACCCAAAGTGAGGAGCTTGATCAGCTTCCTGATTGGTTTTAGGACCTGAACACATTAAGACGAACACCTGAACATCATAAAGAGACTGAATGTGTAACTTTGTGCTCCAGGTTTGATAACTACTCTGCCAATGTGATGGTAGACAGTAAGCCTGTAAACCTGGGTCTTTGGGATACAGCAGGTCAGGAGGACTATGACAGGCTCCGCCCCCTGTCCTACCCACAGACGGTAACTATACCCACCTCCACAAGCTCTGCCCCCCTGTCCTACCCACAAACAGTAACCTCACATGCTTCCACAAGCCTTGATTGACCCTGCTGTGCTCCATAGGATGTGTCCTCATCTGCTTCTCCCTGGTGAGCCCCGCCTCCTATGAGAACGTCAGAGCGAAGGTATGCTCCTCAAACAGACATGCACATGTGTCCAGGACATGTGTCTATAGACCTGGCCATTTGTCCACAGCAGACATGTCTCCACAACAGACTGTGACATAACGTCTGTTCTGTTACATCTTAGTGGTACCCGGAGGTGCGGCACCACTGCCCATCCACGCCCATCATCTTGGTTGGCACCAAGCTGGACTTGAGGGATGAGAAGGAAACCATTGAGAAGCTCAAGGAGAAAAAGCTGGCCCCTATCACCTACCCTCAGGGACTGGCTCTGGCCAAGGAGATTGGTGAGTCCAGTCCACAGACACCTGCCCTGTCCCTTACAATGTTCCTCCTCTGCACCTGTCCAGTCTGAGAACACTGTCCCTCCTCTGCACTTGTTCAGTCTGTTTGTTGTTTAACTTCCCTGTTTACTTGTTTGTTTGTTTGTTTGTTTGCTCATTTGTTTATATGTGTGTTTGTTTATTTTTGTTTGTTTATATGTGTGTTTGTTTATTTGTGTTTGTTTATTTGTGTTTTTTATATGTGTTTGTTTATATGTGTGTTTGTTTATGTGTGTTTGTTTATTTGTGCTTGTTTATGTGTGTGTTTGTTTTATGCGTCTTTGTTTATTTGTGTTTGTTTATTTGGGTTTTTATGTGTGTTTGTTTATATGTGTGTGTTTGTTTATGTGTGTGCGTTTGTATATTTGTGTGTTTCTTTATATGAGTGTTTGTTTATTTGTGTTTTTGTTTATTTGTTTGTTTATTTATGTGTATTTGTTTATTTGTGTTTTTTATATGTGTGTTTGTATATTTGTTTATATGTGTGTTTTTGTTTATTTGTGTGTTTGTTTATATGTATTTGTTTTTTTTGTGTGTTTGTTTGTGTGTTTGTTTATTTGTGTGTTTGTTTATTTGTGTGTTTGTTTATGTGTCTTTGTTTATTTGTGTTTGTTTATTTGTGTTTTTATGTGTGTTTGTTTATATGCGTGTGTTTGTTTATGTGTGTTTGTATATTTGTTTGTTTGTGTATGTGTATTTGTTTGTTTGTTTATCTGTGTGTTTATTTATGTGTATTTGTTTATTTGTGTTTTTTATATGTGTGTTTGTATATTTGTTTATATGTGTGTTTTTGTTTATTTGTGTGTTTGTTTATATGTGTTTGTTTATGTGTGTTTGTTTATTTGTTTGTTTATGTGTGTTTATTTGTTTATTTGTTTATGTGTGTTTGTTTATTTGTGTGTTTGTTTATTTATTTATTTGTTTGTTTATTTGTTTGTTTATTTGTGTGTTTGTTTATGTGTGTTTGTTTATTTGTGTGTTTGTTTATGTGTGTGTTTGTTCATTTGTGTGTTTGCTTATTTGTGTGTTTATGTGTATGTTTGTTTATTTGTGTGTATTTGATTATTTGTGTGTTTGTTTGTGTGTGTTTATGTTTATGTGTTTGTTTGTTTATTTGTGTATGTGTGTGTTTGTTTATTTGTGTGTTTGTTTATTTGTGTGTATGTGTGTGTTTGATTATTTGTGTGTTTGTTTGTGTGTGTTTATGTTTATGTTTATGTTTGTTTATTTGTGTATGTGTGTGTTTGATTATTTGTGTGTTTGTGTATGTTTGTGTATGTGTGTGTTTGATTATTTGTGTGTTTGTGTATGTTTGTGTATGTGTGTGTTTGATTATGTGTGTGTTTGTGTATGTTTGTGTATGTGTGTGTTTGATTATGTGTGTGTTTGTGTATGTTTGTGTATGTGTGTGTTTGATTATTTGTGTGTTTGTGTATGTTTGTGTATGTGTGTGTTTGATTATTTGTGTGTTTGTGTATGTTTGTGTATGTGTGTGTTTGATTATGTGTGTGTGTGTTTGCTGCAGATGCAGTGAAGTACCTGGAGTGTTCGGCTCTGACCCAGCGTGGTCTGAAGACAGTGTTTGACGAGGCCATCCGTGCCGTGCTGTGCCCTCCACCAGCTCGCGCCAAGGGCAAGAAGTGTGTCCTGCTCTGAGCGGTACAGGGAATAAAAGTACTTTACTCAAAAGCAATGCCTCACGCTAAAGAGCAACCTTATATATGCCTGTTATTTCTGTTGCAGGTTAGAGGAACCGCTGACATTGGAAGAACAAATTTAGATTATATTTTCTGTAAAGTTGCTTTAGTATTTTTGTTTTGTCAAAAATAATAAACAGTACAAAGTCAAAGTATTTATTGACAAAAGTTCATCTTAAATAAAATGGTGCCATCACCTGAACCACTCTGCTCACTGAGAAGCTCTGATCAAACAGAGTTATGCAGAGCCTGCTCCCCTCAGTGTGTGGGACCCAGACACTGCCTATGTGCCATTATTTGTCCTGTTTGCTTTTGTATGCTTCATTAAAACATCTGAACAACTCCAAGTGTGTCTGATGTATGTATGAGTATGTGTAATTCTGCTGTTTCTCATGACATTGTAGACCCGTCCAGAGTTAACACAACGGGGCTGGTACTGTTCCATAAGTTAGCGTTAGCCTGTTAACATCACAAACTTTGACAATGTCAGAAAACATTACCATGTGTAGCACTGTTTTCCGTGGATTATTATTTATTACACAACCAAATATTTCTCAAATCTTAGTTATGAACATTGGTGAACTTAAGGACGTGGAGCTAGAAGTTAGACATGGTCTGTTAATGTAAAAAACAAACAAAAAACAAACAAACATATAAACAACAATAATTTGTCTGTGCTGTCCACAAACATCAAAATGAATACTTTTATTTGGCTGTCCAATTCAAATGAATGGTCTAGAATGTTATTAGCATCAGGCTGTGTGCAAACCTATTCTAAACATGTCACTCTTGAAAGGGTCTACAGAGCTCCAGTTGTCTTTGCGCAATCCCAGCATGCACCTCCAAACCCCACACTGGCAGTGGTCACAGCTAAGAATTTTCATACACCAGCTAACAACATTGGCCGTAATAAACACATTTTATGTGAATTTCAGAGATTCTTTATTATTGTTGAGCACCAGGTTGTTCACATTATCAAGTGTTGAAGAAGCCTGAGACTTTTACTGGATTTCCAAACTCCAGACTGACGGTAGAAGGGGATTTCTGCAGCTAAACAGGCTCAGTTGCCTGGCAAATCCAGAATGATCCCTCTGTGTTTTGTTAACAGATTGACATCAGTCCCCACATCCGCTGTTGCGTCTCAAGCCTGGTCAAACGTGATCGTCCAATCAGATCTGTTTTTTCAGTGACACATGTGAAATGAAGAAGCTCATTGGTCACCTATGATTTACAAATAAAATCACATTTCTCTCACCTCAGATTAAAAGAGGTTAGTGCTTCACTCATTGACTCTGCAGAAATCTGCTATGTTTTTCAGCCCCTGTGACAGTTTTTTTTTTTCCAATACCGACAGGCCATATGTCATATCATATCATATTTGTCTAATAGGAGCTTCTCTGTTAACTTAGGATCGTATTCTTCTTCTGTGTCACCCTTAAATTATGGTGTACCCCAGGGTTCTACATTAGCGCCTGCTCTTTTTGCTTTATATATGCTTCCCCTGGGTGCTGTTTTTAAAAAACACAAAGTGTCTTTTCTTTGTTTTGCAGATGACATTCAAATTTATCTGCCTATGACGGCGGCCGATAGTCAGACCACAATTAAAACACTGCAGGACTGTCTCAGGGATGTACAAAATTGGATGAGCAGTAACTTTTTAAACTTACACCAAAGTAAAACTGAGATTGTGGTTTTTGGTCAAACTGAGCTACTCACTGGACATGACAGTGTGGTTGGGTCACTGTCTTCTTTCTGTCGTCCTTCAGTGAGGAATCTAGGAGTGATTGTGGACTCCACGTTCAAACTCGACAAACATATCAGCTCAGTTATGAGATCTAGCTTTTTTCAGCTCCGGATTCTGGCTAAACTTAAGCCTTACTTGCCTCTGGCTGATTTTGAAAAAGCTATACATGCTTTTTTTTTACATCGCGCCTGGATTATTGTAATTCTTTGTATGTAGGTCTGGACCAGGGCTCTATACAGCGTCTGCAGACTGTTCAAAATGCTGCAGCTCGGCTACTGACCAAAACTAAGAGACGGGAGCACATTACACCTGTTCTGTGCACTTTACATTGGCTCCCTATTGCTTTTCGGGTCAAATTCAAAGTGTTACTGATTGTTTTTAAATGTCTTAACTTTATGAGCCCAGCCTATCTTAGGGAGCTGCTGCAGCCTTACACTACTCCCAGAGCTCTGAGGTCAGCTGACCAGCTTCTGCTTGCTGTGCCTAAAGCTCGGCTCAGAACTAGGGGTGACAGGGCTTTTTCTGTGGCAGCGCCAAAACTGTGGAACAGTCTCCCTTTGGCTGTCCGATCATCTGAGTCTCTTACTCAGTTTAAGTCTAGGCTCAAAACTCATCTTTTCTCCCTGGCTTTTAAAATTTTTTAGATAGAATGTCTTGGTACTTGCACTGTCATTTTATGCTCTTTTGTATAATGTAATTTTACCTCATTGTGTGATGTTTTTATGTGTTTAATTAATTTATGTGAAGCACTTTGGTCAGCTGAGGTTGTTTTTAAATGTGCTATATAAATAAACTTGAATTTAATTTAATTGAAAATGTGGCCCCGATTGGCTCATGCACCTGTCAATCACACCCATTTGAAAAAGGGATTCACTGCTGACCAGACTCACATCTTAAAGCATTGAAGAAGTGTGTGCTCTGGACCGCACATTCACTAAGACTTAAATGTATTTTTACATCACAAATGTTTTTTTGTTTTTTTAAAATTTGTTTTTATTTGAATGATTCCACCATAGTCTCATAACAATTCAAAAGCTGTAATTATGTGTATTATCATTAGCATTACAGTCTACTAATCAGGTAGAGAGGAGTTTGAAGAGAAACGACCCCAGATGCATTTTGCTAAACACTCTTCATTTGCTTAACATTAATTAATGTTTAGAAATGTGACTGTAGAAAATAAAATCACAAACTAAAGTTAAACCTATGTTTTTGTGTTTTTCACATGAGTCATTTATCTAACAGGCTATAACATCTGCACATTAGTGAGAGCTCATTGTGTTTTCACTGTTCATCAATTTCACATCATTTAAACTGTCAGCAAACGTTATAAGTAATATTATATAATTTATAATAATTTATAATAAAGGCTATCTTCCACAAACATCTCCAGGGACCCTTTCTGAAGATATAAGAAGGTGAAAGGTAAAGCAGATGTCCAGATATTGTAGAGTTAAAGTGGAATCTACTTGATCTATAGTCTTTAAAATAGCACACATCAGGTAAGGGCCACTAATGTTTCATTGTATTAGTTTTAAAATTCCATATAATGACAAAATAAAAATTGTCACATGGCCACAGTGAGCTTCGGGAAGTAAGTTTTCTGTTCATATTCCCATAGACTTTTCGAAAAAGTCTAATATTAAGAGTTCAGTGGCATTGCAAAGGCTAACCAGCTACGTGATAACCAATAAAAAGGCCGTTTAAAATGCAAGACTCTGTCAAATGTTTGAAAAACTTCATGGTTTATAAAGTTTCAGAAACAGATTTTAAATAAACTTATATGTCTTATGGTCATTAGTTACCACAAAGCTGATTAAACCCGAGCAAGCTTTACAACTTTTAAAATACACTTTTTTTTGTGTAAAGTCTATGAGAAAAATGAATGAGGAATTTAGTTCCAGAACCGGGGCGTGAGCGGTTACTGTTGAGCTCCATAGAACCAGTTCATTGTTGGGTTTCAGGTGACACCACAACATCATATAAGTCAATAATATTTAACACAGATGAGATGCAGCTACAATTGAGTTTTTTGTTGTTAAATAATGATGTCTAGGATCTAGTCACTAACAGAAATGATCATGTTCAGTATGTGTGAATTTACATTTTGGATATTTCAAGTACAATGTAATCAAAAGGGAAATCTGTCTCCCGCTCTATTCTGAGAGAATGACATCATTGCATTCACAACCAGAGCTGAGACCACTGACTTGACATACCACATGCAGATATTATTTAAACTGTTACTATTGATTAAGCCTCGCTTACATCCACCTGAACATGTCTGATCTTGTCTGATCTTGGAAGCTAAGCAGGGTCGGGCCTGGTCAGGCCTGGTCGGGCCTGGTTACTACTTGGATGGGAGACCACCTGGGAATACCAGGTGCTGTAAGCTTTTCATGCTGCAGAGGGCCTTAAAAGGCATAAATCACTCAAGTCTCCTGGTTTTGATACACAATTCTTTAACATACAGATTTGCCAAAAGTTGTTTCTCTCTCTAGTTCCTCGCCAGTCTGTCTTTGACTTAGAGCATGGTCTCCCCTCCCCCTGCCTCTGTGGCTCCACCCCCTGCTTCTGTAGCCCCTGCCTCTGTCTCTGTGGCCCCTCCCTCTACCTCTGTGGCATATCCCTCTGTGGCCCCTCCCCTTGCCTCTGGCTGTGTTTGCGATATATGTTTAAAAAGTAGTATTCTGTGCACATTGCAAACAACTACAAGAGCATTACCATTTGACAGACGACTGTATGACTTAACAAACTAATACAAGAATCCCACACATTTCAAAACATGTTTGTAGAGATTTAAAGAGTTTTTGATTTGATTGTGACATACTGGTCAGTTCGATCTTAACATGAGTTAGAGTATCTCCCTTGTAGCTGCAGCAGTAGCATTCTTTAGGTACACATGAATTGGTTATTTTTACTTTCTTTGTTTTTTGTCCTTTACTTTTATCCATGTAACAGACCGTTCTGTTATATCTCATGGAGTAAGCCAGTAGGCCTAAGAGCTACCCCTGAGTGAGTTTTAAAATGTGGAAAAGTAGCAGGACAGCTCTCTCTTCTGGTCATATTGTAGTAGTGTAATAGTAACAGTAATTTGTACAAAAGAACATGACCGTCACATAAGGGCAAATGTGTTTCTTTTCACTCACAATGATAATAATAATAATAATAATAATAATAATAATAATAAATAATAATAATAATAATAACAATAATAATAATGATAACTTCAGATAACAGTTTAAAAAAAGACAAGAAAAATAAAAGCTTACAGCACCTGGTATTCCCAGGTGGTTTCCTGTCCAAACCAAGCCAAACCAGGCCCGACCAGGACCAACCCTGCTTAGCTTCTGAGAACAGACGAGATCAGGTATGTTCAGAGTGGTATGGCTGTAAGTGAGGGACTTTGTGATGCATAATGTATTCATATGTTTAGGGCCCAGTCATCACTGGGTGGTCAGTGGCCAGGCATCTGAAACAGTTGGCAGAAACAAAGCATAGTGCTCAGTTACCATACTTCTCCCAGCATAGCTGCTCCTAAGGCAGCTTGACTAAAACTGTAGGTCTTATTTCTGCTCCTAACTGGCCTGGTCATAAGCTTATTCAAAGAAGAACATTGTAAGCTTGGTCTTAAATGTAGAGACTGCGACAGCCTCTTTAACATGGGCAGGGGGCTGATTCCATAACGCTTGGTAAGTGAGAAGCTCTCCCTCCTATTGGGCTCTAAGACACTCTAGGAACCACCAGTAGTCCAGCGGAGTGCTCTGTTGGGCAATAACGTTTATGGCTCTATATGTCAGGAGGAGGACTTTGAATTTAATTTTAAACTCGACAGGAAGCCAGTGAAGGGACTCGAACACTGTGGTGATGTGCTCTCTTCTCTTAGTTCCTGTTAAGAGCCTGGCTGCTGCATTTTGAACTAGCTGAAAGCTTTTATAGAATATTTTAGGGCATGCGGCTACAAAGGAGTTACAGTAATCTAGCCTTGATGTAACAAATGCATGCATACGTTTTTTCAGCATCACTTTTAGACAAGATTTTTCTAATTTTGGAGATATTGCACAGCTTGTTTTACAGGCTTGGTTTATATATGGTGTGTGAATGAGAGCTCTTGGTCAAATAAGTCTCTAAGGTTCCTTACAGTAGAGATGGAGGCTACACTGATATTGTCCAGAGTGACTCTCTGGTGAGAAAAAGAGTCTCACAGGTCTTTGAGACCTAGAACAATGACCTCTGTTTTTTCAGGGTTAAGAAGCAGATAATTAAGTCTCATCCAGGTTTTTATGTCCTTCACACTGGCACTAAGCCTATCTACTTGATCAGTCTAATCTGGTTTCATTGATAAGTACAGCTGTGTGTTATCAGCATAGCAGTGGAAATTAATGCCATGTTTTGTGATGATATTACCTAACGGCAACAAGTGTGAACAGGATTGGACCAAGTACAGAACCCTGTGGCACACTGTAGGCTACCTCAGAGAATGGTGAGGAGCTCTGATTTATATGAACAAACTGGTACCTATCAGATAAGTAGGATTTAAACCAGAAGAGAGCTGCCCCTCGGACACCTATGTCGCAGTAGAATATTGTGGTTGGTGGTGTCTGCTGCACCGAGGTCCAACAGAATCAGGACTGAGACCAGTCCATTGTCAGCAGCTAATAACAAGAAAAACTTCAAATAAATTATTAGCCTATAGGTGCCGACAAAGCTGCTGAACTAGAACTTTTTCAGTATTTTTTGAGAAAAAGAGAAGATTAGAGATGGGTCTATAGTTGGCTAAAAGATCAGGTTCAAGATGAGGTTTTTCCAGAAGCGGTTTAATAAATGCATATTTGAAGGACTGGTGGACATAGACATTTTCAAATGAGGTATTTATTATACTAAGGATAGGATCAATAATTAGAGGGAGGATTTCTTTGAGAAATCTGGTTAGTATAGGGTTTAACATGCATGTTGATGCTTTGGAGGACAAAAAGGCTGAAGTTATCTCTGCTTGGTCAACAGCAGTAAACCTGTCTAATAATAATAATAATAATAATAATAATAATAATAATAATAATAATAATAATAATAATAATAATATAATAATAATAATAATAATAATACATTTTATTTATAGGGCGCCTTTCTGGGCACTCAAGGTCGCCTCACAGCAGGGACATACATCACACAACACAACACTAGTATCACTGGTGGATTTATGTGGGACACTAGTTTTACAGCCTGGGCTTGCTCAGTACTAACGGTAGGAGTCATTTTGTTTAATTTATCTCTAATGGTTGTGATTTTGCTTTTAAAGAACTTGAGAAAATCATTGCAGCTAAGAGTACAGGGATTGGGGGTTCATCTGCACTGTGACAGTTTGTCAGCCTGGCTACAGTGCTGAACAGAAACCTGCTGTTGTTTTTGTTTCTAGTAAATTTGAATAATATTTAGTTGTCAATAGGCAGATTTTCCATGCCTTTAGAGATTGCTCAGTGTGGGACTGACCTCTCTAATTTTCTGACCTTTTTGTTTGAGTGAGAGGTCCGCCCCTTTTCTCTGTAATAGTCACGTGACTCATGCTAAACCTTTTCTCTGATATCGCTCATGCGAAGCCCCGCCCCCTTTTTTCTGTGACGGTCATGCGATTCACGCTAAGCCTTTTCTCGCATGGTTCACACCAAGCCCCGGCCTTTTTCTTTGCGACAGTGCTGTGACTCACGGTAAACCCCGCCGATTTTTAGTGGCAGTCGTTTGATTCAAGCTAAGGCCCGCTCCCTTTCGGGAGGATCCCAAGGCGTTCCCAGGCCAGTCGAGAGACATAGTCCCTCCAGCGTGTCCTGGGTCTTACCTCCCTAGGGAGGCCCCTGGGGAGGTGTTCCGGGCACGTCCTACTGGGGGACATCTGGACATCCGGAACAGATGCCCAAGCCACCTCAACTGACTCCTCTCAACGTGGAGGAGCAGCGGCTCTACTCCGAGCTCCTCCCGTGTGACTGAGCTCCTCACCTTATCTCTAAGGGAGCACCCAGCCACTCTGTGGAGGAAACTCATTTCGGCCGCTTGTATCCGCAATCTTGTCCTTTCGGTCATGACCCAGAGCTCATGACCATAGGTGAGGGTAGGAACGTAGATTGACCAGTAAATCAAGAGCTTTGCCTTAGCTCTTTTTTACCACAACTTTTTTACCACAATTTTTATTATACATTATACAACAATTATTATACATATTATTATTAGGCCCGAGCCGGAGACAACGTCCCGGCGAGGGACTCATTAAAACCGCGTCCGAAACGGGGAAAATGGCAAAAATCAAGTGGTAAACACGCCCCGACATGCCAGTGAGTGGTGTCAAAAATTAGAACTCGCCAAGCTCTAATTGTCACCGAAGACCCCGAAAAAAAAAAAACGAAAGACGACTCGATAGCGCCACCTCAAACTTTGATTTTCATTGGGCCTATGGGAGCCCGACTCGGAAAAAAGTCGACGTAAAAAATCTGAAACTCGCATCAAAAAATAGAACATGTCGAGACATGACAAAAATGATATTATGGCCCCGCCCTAAAATGTACAGGAAGTCGGCCATATTGGATCAAACCCGGTGATGACAAAAGCGCACACCCTCACATTCAGGACATCTCCTCGCACAGTTTTCATCACAAACACTTCAAATTTGGCCAAAACCCACTAAACCCATGTGAGATTAAAGATCATCAATTATATTTGAATATGACTTTGGGTGTGGTCATGGGGAATTTTATACAAATCGCAATTTTTGGATTATTTTAAAAAAATATTTCTCGTTCACACATTTTTTGTTGGGAAAACGCTAATACAGGGTTTATGCACATTTGTGAGCTGAACACAATGATATGCAAATCATGGCTTTATCTCACAAAATGACTCTCTAGCGCCCTCTTCAAATTTCATTTTCAAAAATTCGTAGCAAACAATCGATTTGTCGTGAACTTGTGAAAAAATTCACAGGGGCCTTATTTGTGATGGGGCACAATGTGAGAAAGTCACATGACTGTAGCTTTTATGGTTTAGGAGAAAAATAATGGGTCAAAAATCAGTTTCCATTATTCTTATTCTTATTATTCTTATTCTTATTTTAGTCGCGACTTCAAATCCATTTTTGACCCCCTGAACGTTAACGAAAACTCAATTTTATTGTACCCAAAATTCAAGGTTGGTGAAAAATTAATTATTTTGATGGCCACAAAAATTAATATTTCAAAATGACTCATTAGCGCCACCTCAAAAATCAAAAAACATTACGGCAATGACGGACCTTTTTCATCGTAGACAAATGAAATTTGGTAGAACCATAGAACATTTCAAGACAAGTAAAAAATTATATTATGACCCCACCCTAAACCCTACAGGAAGTCGGCCATTGTGGGCGGAACCCCATTTTTTTGAAATTTTAACTCTCACGTTTGGATTTTTTACGCGGTGAATTTTCTTTCCAAAAACTTGCAAATTGGGCAAAATGAACTAGGCCCATGTGGGATTAAAGGCGACTCACTGGATTTTTTCTAAGTCATAAATTGTGGGTGTGGCCAGCCTGCAAAGAAAAAAAAGCACTTTTTTTGAAGTATTAAATCGTACGTAACTCAAACATGCAGTGTCCTATTTCCCGGCATTAATATACATTTTGTTCAAAATCTTGATCTTAATTCATAGATATACAATTAAAAATTTTTAGACATTACATTGCTCCACAGCGCCCCCTTGAACTTTTGAATGGGACCAAAAAATTTACTTTGTCCTAAACATTTGAAATTTGACAGGGACATGTGGCTTCATATACTGAACAAAAAAGCCAATGAGAACATACCTCTATTTGTAACTATGTTACCGTGGTAACCGTGGAAATGGTCATAAATGTGCCATTGAAATGAATGGGGTTCAGAGTACTGGACTTTGTTGTCGACTAAATAGATGCTCTGCACTAATCCAACTATGACCTAAAATTCAAGGTTGGTGAAAAAATGTGTATTTTGATATGCAAAAAAATTAATGTTTTAAAATGACTCAGTAGCGCCACCTCAAACTTCAAAATACATTACGTCAATGAGAGACGTTTTTCATCGTAGACAAATGAAATTTGGTAGAACCATAGAACATGTCAAGACAAGTAAAAAATTATATTATGACCCCACCCTAAACCCTACAGGAAGTCGGCCATTGTGGGCAGAAGCCCATTTTTTTGAAATTTTAACTCTCACGTTTGGATTTTTTACGCCATGGATTTTCATCCAACAAACTTGCAAATTGGTCAAAATAAACTAGGCCCATGTGGGATTAAAGGCGACTCACTTGAATTTTTCTAAGTCATAAATTGTGGGTGTGGCCAGCATGCAAAGAAAAACAGCATTTTTTGAAGTATTGAATTGCAACTAACTAAAAAATGCAGTGTCCTGTCAAACGGCATTAATATACATTTTGGTCACAATCTTAATATAAACCTAATGATATACAGTTTACATCGCTGAGATAATCCATTGCTCCACAGCGCCCCCTTGAAATTTTGAATGGGACCCAAAAAATTTAACTTTTTCAAAAATATTTGAAATTTGGCATGGACATCCCTATCCCCATACTGAACAAAAAAGCCAATGAGAACATACTTCTATTTGCAAGTGTGTTGCCATGGCAACGACCAACATTTTTCATTGAAATACATGGGTTTTGGTTAACTGGGATGAAAAAAAAAAAAAATACTTTGTCATAGACCATCGAAATTTGGTACACATATTCCACTTATCATACTGAACAAATAAGCCAAAGAAGACATACCTCTATTTCCAACCGTGCAGGTGTGAAAATGTCATAACTGCTCTCATTGGAATGAATGGAGTAGTATTACTCAGTCGCTGATTTTGGTGGGAGGGGCGATGTAAGCGGGAAAGAGAAGCGCGAACTCTGCGGTCGCATGAACCCCGCGGTCGCAAGGGGTGGCGAGGGCCTTTATCACTGCTTGCAGTTTTAATTATTATTATTATTATTATTATATTATTATTATTATTATTATTATTATTATTATTATTATTATTAGTAGTAGTAGTAGTAGTAGTAGTAGTAGTAGTAGTAGTAGTAGTAGGAGACTTCCATCAACTCTCAAATTCCACTTTAACTTCTTCCTATATAGTTTGACAGGAAGACAACTCAGCTCAGGAATGTAATACAGGAAGAGGTCTAGAATTAGACTTCCTTCTCTGAGTGTAGCACTGCTGGGTTCATTGTTTGTGTAAAAAAAGCAAAAGTCACAAATACCCATTGACAATACAAAATTCTTTCACAACAATGTTGCCATTTTTTTTTTTTTTTTTTTTTTTCATTTTAACCCTTATGTCTTACTTTTCATGTTTTTATGTGTATAATGCAGTGACGTGCAGTGAGGTTCATGGCTGGTGAGGCACTGATCATCACAGTCAGATTTACAAACATGTAAACCAGGTGTTGGCAAGTACATTTTGCCCCAGTCAGTTCCCGGTCAGTTTCTCTCCCAGTAAGTGACTTGGGGCAAATTAGGTAAATTTGCAGTGTTCTGGTCAAAAAGCCTAAATCTAAGTTTTTTGCTGCCTCTAGTGGCCTCTGTAATTTCCAGTTGTTGTGACCTCATTACAGCCAGGTGTTTCTTAGACCAGTCACGCTGTTCCTCATATGTCCAGACCCTAGCCCTCCTCCTCTCTCACTCTCTTCTTTAATCCTTAGGCAGTGCCCAGTTTAGCGGCTGAATTGTGACTCTGGGTGGAGGTTACGCATTTAGTCCACTTTAAAGGATGTTTCAGTCTTAATCACAGAGACAAGTTGGGTTTGAGAGAATCAGTATTATCATTTATTGCCAAGGGGAGAGAGCAATTTTATTTTATTTATTTATTTTATTTAACCTTTATTTAATCAGGAAAGTCACATTGAGATTAAAAACCTCTTTTCAAGGGAGTCCTGGCAAGCGGCGGCAGCAAATAAAAAATACAGTCGCATAATGACAAAAGGACAAGATAACAATAAAAGACAAAAGATTATATAAATATATATATATATATATATATATATATATATATATATATATATATATATATATATATATATATATATATATATATATATATATATATATATATATATATATATATATATATTTTTTTTTTTTTTTTTTTTTTTTTTTTTTTTTTTTAATTTATTTATTTTTTTTCTGTATTTGAGGAGTACCACAGCAAATACAGCTCTTCATTCAAATTCATACTCCAGGAGGCACATAACAATCACCCACAATTTTCATAATAATCAGATAATAAACCCAGGTACTGTGGCAATGTGTTGCAATGATATTTGGACAGATGTAGGGTTTCTGTTTATAGTCTACAATAGAAAAACAAACAAAACAATTTATTTGTGAATTAGATTTATTTTCACTTGGGAAAAAATAAAGGCACAATGCTTTCTACAAGACAATATGATTTTTACCAAAACCCTCAAGGGGGGTGTGGAAAACCTCTGAAATAAATTGCATTTATTAGGCTGTAATAGTACAGAATGCATGTATGGGAACTGACCTGATAAATGCAAAGATATATCTAGATATAGACAGCCATGAGGAAAGGTGTAGATATTCAGAAGCAGGCATTTTAAAGCCTTTTTATACCAATGTTGTGAAATCTCTATGCAGGAAGATCGATCAAGGGAGGTCCTGCAGCAAGCCCTCCTTTTTCCAACCCCCTTGGAACCTCCCCCTTCCTCCCCACCTCTCTAAAGCTGCTCAACATAAAAGCCATATTCAAGAATGTCTGTATGCCTCTGAACTCTTTTTCGTTTTTGTACCAAGGACATTAGTTTTTAATCAAGTTCTGAGCACCTGGAGGGTGTACTTCAATGTCTGTTGACCAGAGTATTTTTCACTACCGATGCCCAGGTAATGGCTTATTCTTTAAAACGAGAACAATGCATTCACTTGCATACACACACAGGCACTGCATGGCTACTTCTTAAAAAGTAAAACATGCTTTTAATACATATTATTTTATGTAAATTATTAATATTTTATGTCTAGTGTAATGTGCTGTGGTTGTTTGAAGGGAGTATCACTGTAACAGTTGCTTTAAAAAAACAAAAAACAAACGCAAGTAGGTCTCACTCATATTACATTTATGTACAGATTACTCCACTATGCTCTCCTATGTCTTTGCCTTTTTCCCAAGATATACATGCAGGACACAAGGTCTAATAGCTGTAAATGTCAGAAAAGGGGATGTTTAGGGTGGTGTTGTAGTTTTGTTATTGACTCTAAAAATGTTGTGTACTATCTGCAATCCCATCCTGTGTATTTCAGGGAAACATTTTTGTCAATACCAGAGAGGTATATCTTGTTGGCTTTTTTGTTTTAATATGGCAAGACGAATGCCTGTGCCAAATTGTATCCGACAAAAAAAAATAATTTGACCCCATTCTGTAAGGCAATTTAATATCACAACTATGTAAACTGTATAACACTGAGTACAGGTTGTCATTATGCACAAAATGTCTATTAATGCTGGGCAATAGGACACGGTATATCTGAGTTACACAAGATTTAATACTTTTAAAAATTGCCTTTTTTGCCTTTTGCAAGCTGGCCACACCCCCATTTGATGACAGATCAAAAGCCTGTAATCACATTTTGACCAATTTTTAAATCTTTTGAATGAAAATCCACGGTGTAAAAAATAAGTTTGAGAGGGTACCAGGTTTAGGGTGGAGACATAACATTTTTTTTTTTTTCTTGACATGCTATGCTTGTATTAATTTCATTTGTTTTCTCGCAGATTTGTTATTTTTTTCTTGGGGCCTTCTCACAAAATCATATATACACACACACACACACACACACACACACACACATATATATATACATATATACATATATAAATTTGTTGGAAAAAATCATCCATGCTAAATTTTAGTCAATGGGGATGGGTAAGAACAAAATTTGTCAATATTTTTGGCAAGCAGCATTCATTGGCCAAATTTGGTGATGTAGCACATTTGCAACGTTGGGCTTTTCAGGCGGCATTTTGACGTAAGTACAGTAACTACTACTACTACTAACAAAAAAAACCCAATAAGGGCTATAGTACTTTATTGAAACTGAAATATTGAATACAAACTGCAAAAACAGATCAGGCAGAACATTACTTAACATGGTAAGCCATGTAGCAATTTCGCTTCTCATTGAAGCACAGGCGAACCTTGCACTTGACACGTGACGTGTCAGTGAAACAATTTTTGCACACTTTGCATCTGCCACGGTTGCCGACTTTTACTGGCAAGTGTCCAACATTGTCATGGCGACCATCATCCGGTTGATCTACTCTATGCCCTCGGAGAGTAGACTGTGGCAACTTCTCCAGTTGGTCTTCCTCTTTGTGCCACCAGCACATTTGTCATTATCAGAGCAGTTGCTAGAGCAGCCTGGACGTTGCAGTGTTTCATGATGTTCTTCTTGGGCGTTGCCAGGGCACTGCAGTATCTACGATAGAGCAACCATGCTTGAACAAGTGCAGTAGTGACTGTGTGCCAGAAGAGGTAGATGTACCATCATCTGGCCTTCATCGGGTACCTGTACTTCGAAATGAGGTGGTCTCAGAAGTCAACACCCCCCATGAGACTATTGTGCACCTTCACCACGTTTGGTCTGGTGACAAGAGTGAAGTCCTTCTTTGCTTTATCCCAGTGTCTGACACTGTCTGTTAGTTCTGGACCAAGGTAGGATGAGACTAGCAGCACAGCACGATTATCGTACCATTTCACAACGCTCACACCATGTGTAGTTTCCACCCTGAGGTCAAAGCTTCCTCTTCCCTCCTTTTTGAGATCTTTCTCATCTTTCAGTCTGCAGTTCTTCAGGCTATTGGTACATGCTGTTCCAAGGTACAGAATGCCCCGCTCTTTCAGTTTGACAATCAACGGCATACTGGTGAAGAAATTGTCTGCAGTGACTTTGTAGTTCTTCCCATTTGAAAGTGTGGGGCAAAGGTGTCTGTAGCATCATCACTTGAAGGCTAATCATCCCCTGGGCCTGGTTGGTAATCCTCATCATCATCACTATCGGATGCAAGTTCCTCTTTTTCACTCTCATTACCGTTGTCCAGCATTGCCAGGACATCTTCAACATTGTACCTTTTTGCCATCTCGCCTGAGAAAAATAAAAAAATGTAGAATTAATAGTTATTTAGCACATTGATGCAATAAAAAAGGACATTGATAATTTATGACATCAACACAAGTCAATTGTAGTCCATTGATCTAATGAACAAAATGTGCAGATGATATACTAACACAGGCCTAGGAACCCAGTGTTGCATATTTGCAACGTAATCAAAACGGTGGAACCTATCAAAATACACTAATATAAAACTGGAAGACTATGACATGTCTTAAGTCTGTAGGTATTCCTCTGCCTAAATTGATAAACTTCAAATTGATTTCTTACCTTGACATTGGACAGTTTGGTGTCTGATCTTGGGAAGCCAGAGAGCATGTGGCTCACATGCTGGCAGGCATGGATTTGCCTGTAGAAGTTCCCTCTAAACTGGAAATATGTGGTATTTAAACAAATTTCCAGCAGTTTGCAGATCTGGTCCGGTGTCAGCATTTTCTTATTGATAACTTAAAGCTTATAATAGAAAGCTTAAAAAGCAGGGTAGCCACCAAAAATAGCCAAGAGGATCTACAATTTTATAGCCATAGGACAGTTGAAACAACACAAGGAAACCAAAGAACGTCACATAAGGAAGTTTATGCAACTACAAAAACAAAGGGATCAGAGAGAGAGGAGGAAAGCGGATGCGTGTATGCCATCCTGGGAACAGAGAATACTGGGTGAAGAACTTGTCAGACAGACTGAGCTTACCCAGACAAAGAAAGAGGTACTTTCCAAAGGACTGAACTTCTCTGTAACATGTTCTCTGTAACAGAAAATAAATGGTTTGAGAGGGGAGTTACAGAAGCTGCTTTTGTTAGGAAAGAGAATTCTTCCTTAAACTGGAATGGGGGCCTGAGACATAATCTCTCCTCCATCTATAACTCCATCCTCAGTCCCAGAACAATGAGAACAATAGCAGGGTAGTTAAGGGCTGAATAGGTTAGTTTAATCTCAAACTGGAGACAATAGATGTTTACAGTTCCAGTGTAGTTAGCTCTTCCCTGCAGATAGATATAAGCCAGTGGCCACCAGCAATCTGGTCAGAACTGAAGAAGCGGCTTGGATGAGCAGTGAAACGTCTTCACTCTTACAACGATTTGTCCCGTTGACTGATTTAAACTTTCTCTGAGTGCTATGTTGATTGAACAAACAATATTATATAAGTGTATACTTGTTTCCAGAACACCTGGTTCCATCAACAAGAGAATGGCCTGAGACTGAGAGGGCCCACCATTTGGCGCATGGGGCTGCGCTGAAGTGGGCATCAGGAATGTTCTCTGATCCATCACATTTAGAGCGTCTTGGTCAGTACAAAAAGCGGGAGAGTCAGCGAACAGCCTTTATACACACCAGACTTAAGGTAATAAGAATTTACACTCCCACAGGACTGCATCAAAGACTGAAAATAAAATTGTTTTGGAAATAATCAATTAGCAACACTTTATTTGTTCTTAAGCGTCAATTTAAGCATACTGAGAGACTGAAACATAAAGTTTGACAAAAAAAAAAATCAAACAACTAGTAAATATGAAACAAAAAACATCAAGTTCAAAACCATCTAAGTGTAAAACTAAAACAAGAAATATAATGATAAGAGCAAAAGCAAGTATACACATGCATGTGTAGACACACCATGTACAGATTATCCATTGTAATCTGGAGCTGCAGTCACACACAGTTCAACCATAGTGCGAGCAAAGGGGATGAAACAACAGCCACAGACAATCAGAATAGCTAGAATTATGCTAGTTTTCCATTTCACACACACACACACACACACACACACACACACACACACACACACACACACACACACACACACACACACACACACACACACACACACACACATAAACTACTGGCTGTTTTTAGAGCTGGATCAAGTATTTTGCAGGTCATATCATATCATTATTATTATATCATTACTATGCTGGACCCAGAAGAAATTTATATGGTTTTTAAAGATTATTTCTACGTAAATGTGAGATTTAAGATAAATGAATACCCTACAATGAAGCCAGAAATGAGCTCAATTTTGTCAAAAGCTGTTAAACCCTCAAATAAATGTGTCCAGATGTAATTGATCAAGATCTTTGCAAGTGTTCCTCATTAGATGCTGAAACACATTTGATAGAGTGGCTGTATCTATTTCTGTTTAGATAAATAATTCAAAACCAACTGTAAAGCAAATTAAATAATGAATAAAAGGACATCAAAACTTTCTTATATCTTCCATAATTGTGGAGGCTTGAAATGCCTACATTTCCACTTATTACTGGGCTAGGCATTTGAGGTCTACGATGTTCTATTACACAAATCATTGGGTAGCCAAGTGTTGTGAACCCTGGCCTTATATATGCACTCAAAAACAGTTGCACACTTGTTAAAACAGACAGTAAATGGAACCCTAAAATATGATAAATAAATGAAATATTTAAAAGAACATTGTTTGTGTCTGAGTTCATGTGTTTCTCTCTCGTTTTAGTCCATGGTAGACTCATATATAGATGCAGTTGGCTGGGGTGTTGAGAAGCTCCATGAGGCCAGAGCTGAACTTCATGAGGGCACACGACTTCTAAGGAAGGCTGAGCAGAACAGCACCTGGAACACGGATGTGGGACGGTCTTTAGTGAAACTGAGGGAGGTGTCTGTGAGGCACTCTCAGCTCTTGGCAGCAGTTGACAACCTTCCCCGCCTGTACTCAGGTTGGTGCCACTGATTTACAAATAATGGTTTGGTATAATGATATAATAGTTGCCTCACCACCAAAGGCTGATTATTCAAGAAATTTAAAACATGCAGGCTAATTCAAAATTATAGAAAAAGGGGGCAAAATATCTTAAATAGGGGTACTATGCAATATATACATATATATATATATATATATATATATATATATATATATATATATATATATATATATATATATATATATATATATATATATATATATATATATATATATACAAAAAAATCTCCTCCTCACCCTCCGCGGGTGGTCTTTATCCCCTCTTTTTCCACGCTCGGGACTCTACCAGAGGCCTGGGAGCTTGAGGGTTCTGCGCAGTATCTTTGCTGTTCCTAGTACTGCGCTTTTCTGGACTGAGATGTCTGATGTTGTTCCTGGGATCTGCTGTAGCCACTCCTCCAGTTTGGGGGTCACTGCCCCTAGTGCTCCGAGCTCCGAGATATATATATATATATATATATATAAATATATATATATAATATATATATATATATATATATATATATATATATATATATATTATATATATATATATATATATATATATATATATATCTATATATATATATGTGTATATTATTATTATATATATATATATATATATATATATATATATATATATATATATATATACATATATATATATTTAGCTTTCTGTCATTTTTATAATGTTGTTCGTCAAAAACATGCCTGAAGAGATTTTAAATATCATCCTTCCATGTATGAGTATTTTAGAGAGCCCAATTTGAACACTCCTTACCATTAGCTGTAAGATTCTATGCAATGCTCAGCTCTCAAGCCCATGCTCCCACACAACAATTCTCCATAAATACACAAAAACATGATAGAAAATTGTGCCCTGCAACTTATCAAACCTAAAGCGATGTGTAGTAGTTACATTAGCGGGATTCATGTTGATTGTGTTGCGATAGTGCGAGGAGCAAACGAAGGGAGGACTCAGAGCATCAAAAACAAAAGTGAAACTTATTAAACATGTTAATATACAAAAAAATACAAAAAGTTAAAATACAAAAAGATATTTAGTAATTCCAAGTGTGTGGTGCTATGTGCAAGGTAGAGCAAACAGGAAACTACTTGTTATGTGACCCTCTATAAAAAAACAAAAAAAAAAAAAAACTCAGAGAGGACTCACTGGAGGTGTAAACAGTTCATTAGCATTATAACACTGCTTCTACAAAGAGTTTAGGAAGAAAAATGGGAAAAGGCAATCCATAGTTCTTATAGTGATTACTGTCAAACCTCCACAGTATCTCACTTATCTGACTGATCTGACTCTCTCTCTCTCTCTCTCTCTCTATATATATATATATATATATATATGTATATATGTATATATATATATATATATGTATATGTATATATATATATGTATATATATATATATATATATATATATATATATATATATATATATATATATATATATATATATATATATATATATATATGTGTGTATTATATATATATATATATATATATATATATATATATATATATATATACATAAGGAGAATCTTTAGTCTGACACGTGTTCCTTTTTGATAGTGCATAGTATGGTATTGGAGACGGAGCGCTTGGTGGAGTCTCGCAGGCTTCTGGAGGCTCATGCCCGTTTGATGGACCTGGAGCGCTGGCAGGACGACATCTCATGGCAGCTCCATAGGAAAGATAGAAGTGCTGAGGACGAAGAGCTGGTAGCTAAATACTTCTGCGGTGTAGGGCAACTTGTGGATGCCTTAGGTTGGTCTACTCTTTTGTGCTTGACTTAGAGTGAGCTGATCTTTGTACATAGCTGCAGTCATGCACCGCACACACACATGACATTCATAAAACGCAAGTCCTTCATCCAGTACTAACAACCCCACTTAGCTTTGAGATCAAACAGAGATCGGGTATTCTCACAATATTACGGCAGTCTGAATTGTCTGTCTGTATTGTGTGTCTGTACTGACTATGTTTGTATAGCTGTTAACAAGACCACTATTTGCGAAGTGCTTGGGACTTGACTAAAATGATCATGTAGTGAGTGCATCCTCCGCAGTCTTCATTCTTTTCTCTGAAGACAAAATACCTTGCTTCCAAGTAGGTAAAATAGTCAAGTGGTTAGGGGAGAAGGTAGCTTGTTACTCTTTCACTCTGAAAGAAGTGAGGACAAGTCTTACCAAAACTGGAAGATGGCTTCATAGCCTTATCTGGATCACGGTGGTTTTCTGTGTTGGATTTAAAGTCCTACTACCAAACTGAAATGAAGGAAATGGATAAGTGTAAAACACCTTTCATGTGCCCTCTTGAATTCTTTGAATTTAACCGAATGCCTCAAGGAGCTGCAAATGCTCCAGGCACTTTTCAACATTTGATGGAGAAATGTGTCAGAGCATCGCATCGCCGGCAGTAAGTCAGACTTGTTCCCAGTGCATGTTGGACTCCGCCAGGGCTGCCCTTTGTCACCGGTTCTGTTCATTGTATTTATGGACAGAATTTCTAGGCGCAGTCAGGGGCTGGAGGGGGTCTGGTTTGGGAACCACAGGATCTCATCTCTGCTGTTTGCAGATGATGTTGTCCTGATGGCTTCATCGAACCAGGACCTGCAACAGGCACTGGGGCGGTTTGCAGCCAAGTGTGAAGCGGCTGGGATGAAAATCAGCACCTCCAAATCCGAGGCCATGGTCCTCAACCGGAAAAAGGTGGTTTGCTCTCTTCAGGTGGGTGGAGAGTCCTTGCCTCAAGTGGAGGAGTTCAAGTATCTCGGGGTCTTGTTCACGAGTGAGGGAAGGATGGAACGCAAGATTGACAGGCGGATCGGTGCAGCGTCTGCAGTGATGCGGTCGCTGTATCGGTCCGTTGTGGTAAAGAAGGAGCTGAGTCGAAAGGCAAAGCTCTCGATTTACCGGTCAATCTACGTTCCTACCCTCACCTATGGTCATGAGCTCTGGGTCATGACCGAAAGGACAAGATCGCGGATACAAGCGGCCGAAATGAGTTTCCTCCGCAGAGTGGCTGGGCGCTCCCTTAGGGATAAGGTGAGGAGCTCAGTCACACGGGAGGAGCTCGGAGTAGAGCCGCTGCTCCTTCACGTCGAGAGGAGTCAGTTGAGGTGGCTCGGGCATCTATTCCGGATGCCCCCTGGACGCCTCCCTAGGGAGGTGTTCCAGGCACGTCCTACCGGGAGGAGGCCCCGGGGAAGACCCAGGGCACGCTGGAGGGACTATGTCTCTCAGCTGGCCTGGGAACGCCTTGGGATCCTTCCGGAAGAGCTGGAGGAAGTGTGTGTGGAAAGGGAAGTCTGGGCCTCCCTACTGAAACTGCTGCCTCCGCGACCCGACCCCGGATAAAGCGGAAGAAAATTGATGGATGGATGGATGTGTCAGAGATCTCTCTGACACATTTCTCCATCAAATGTTGAATACTTGAAGGAATTGCTGGTTTTCATTGATAACCTTATTGAGTTTGTGACATTTTTTTTTCATGCACTATGGTATTCCCGAAAAGATGTACAGTGACCAAGGGCCAGATTTTGAGTTGAGAACCATGAAGGAACTTTGTGACATGGCAGTCATCCGGAAAGTCCACACTACACCATACCCTCCCATGGGAACCCAGTTGAACGTTTCAACAGAACACTACTTGACATGCTCGTCACAATCTCTGCAGAAAACAAATCTCATTGGACTTTGTTAAGCCACTTGTCCATGCCTACAACTGCACTCGTAATGACACCACTGGCTTCTCTCCTTATGAGTTGATGTGTAGTCGCCAACCACAATTACCCATTGACTTGGCCCTTGGACTTCCTGTGAATGAGCCAGCTCACACACATTCTGAGTATGTCCAGAGACAATGGGAAAATGTTGTGAAAAGCTATCGACTGGCAACAGAAAATGATGAACAGGTCATGTCCTGAAAACAAAAGACAGTTTAACAAGCATGTCACCCCTTCACAGTTGGAGATTTCCTCAAGGGAAACACAAGATCACAGACAAGTGGGTATCTGATGTCTATGTGGTTGTAATAATAATAATAATAATACATTTTATTTATATAGCGCTTTTCAAAACACTCAAAGACGTTTCACAGTGTCAAAATATTTGACAAGGGACTTCCTTTTTGTTGTTTAAAAAGGTTTTAATTTGTTATTAAATTGTAGTTAATTAAATAATACCTCAAGTACCTTATTTTAATAATAATGCTTTACACTTGTAATGCGCTTTACAAGCTTGTCAAAGCACTACACTATAGTCATTATTCATTCACTCCACACATTCACACACCAGTGTACGCAGACACTGGGGGCGAGGTGGGTTAAGTGTCTTGCCCAAGGACACAATGACAGCATTCATCTGTGAGGGCTGGATTTGAACCGCCAACCTTCGGATCAGTGGACAAACACTCAACCTACTGAGCTACTGTCGCCCATTCTCGTCCTATTTTGGGACTTTTCCCAAATACATTTAATTTTACTTCAGCCAAATTTGTGTTTTGTCATTCATGTGCAAGCTCCATGAGCAGCCCAGTTCAGTGTACAGTCTTAATGCGTTGACTGCCCTAAACGATAGCTCAGCCAACTAAAAATATAATAATGGTTACGCAAACATTGTCAAATTTAGACAGACCTAATCTAGCGTTTGTGTATTTTGATGACCTGGGCATAATGATTTGTGAGTTAAATTTATATCTTCAAAAGTTGCTCTCGAGCGCCCCATGCAGACATAATGCGACGAAAAAGCTGAGTTTGTCCTAGACCTTTATGTAATTCTGAAAATAAAAGCAAATGAAGACCAGGCTCTATCTGCAGCCATATTCGCGTAACAATGCCTTAAGTTTAGACAATGAAACATATAATTTGGCCTTCCCAGGCCAGCCAAGAGACATATCCACCAGCCTGTTGTGGGTCTTCCCTGGGGTCCCCTTCCGGTGGGACATGCCCAGAGGCGTCCGGAACAGATGCTCACCCTATCTCTAAGGGTGCACCTAGCCACTCTGGAGGAAACTCATTTTGACCCCTTGTATCTGCCATGTCGTCCTTTCAATCATTACCCAAAGCTCATAACCGTAGGTGAGAGTAGAAACATAGATTGACCAATAAATCGAAAGCGTTTCCTTTCAACTCAGCTCCTTCTTTACCACAACAATTTGATACAGTGACCAGGTGGGCCCACCTTGTCCATTCCGGCTGACTACGGCCTGCCCTCATGGCTGATACTGGCATACGAGTCCTGTATGTTGTACTTCAACTTGAGTAATATTATTTTTAAGAATTATCACCCACCTCTGAAAATCTTCAATGTAAATGTACAATTCCCATTGAAATGATTAAACTCTGTGTTTGATGCAGGTAGAGAGATATGGGCTGTGGTTAGCAGCGCTCTCACTTTAGCCCTTCAGAACCCCCACTCCGTTGTGTCAGCAGTGAGGATAGTGGAGCGAGAGGAGGCCTTGGACCAGGCCCTACTAAAGGAGAGAGGAAGGATGGGTGGCCGTCCACTTCCGCCGGGCCGACCTCGCTGTTGAGAGCCCTGTTTCTTTGAGGTATATACTCATCTTTTCTCTTCTAGTTTGTCAAGTTGGTATCCCTGATCACTCCTTCAACATTTGTAGAAATAATTTATAAAAAATAAACAATAAAAATTGAATCTTTGGTGGTCAACAAACTGTGTTTTTCCAGATAAAAAAACAACTGAGGATCACAGAAGGGTCTGGCACCTATAATTGTTCTTAAGCCACCAGAAAACAACATACAAGGAGATATGCTTCCAATATTGACCAAACTCTAAAGGCTCATTTATGCTTTACAGTCTAGACACATACGGATATGTATGGAGGCTTCTGTCCTTCCTCTGGTACATCTTTACAGAATATGTGGAATCTAGGTAGTGGAGCAGTACATAAGCTGACCGCTGGGAACAGCAGTGAGCACAGCTCAATAATTGAGGCTAATCTTAAAAAAGTGACTATAACCAGCTGCTAAAATAATCATGCTTCCCTCACTTCATTTTTTTCCAACAGATGTGATCTAAAACCTGCAGTGAGTGCCTTCATGTTAGTTTATCTGTTGCTGTCTTTTTCATTCATTTTGGTCAGTTCTCTAACCGACTTGTACAGTGGTTGTTTAAGAGAATGCAGCCTTGACATTATAAACATTTGGAAGTTTGCAGTGACAGTTACTACTCTTGGAATGCACAGATCTGTTTACATACAAAAGTGGAACATAAATGAGCCTTAAGTAGACAGTCAGTTGGGTTTTAATAGTTACTTATGGGCAAACCTCAGAACTCCTCTGACTGGACATATCTCTGTTGTTAACTGTGTGTATTTGCTTGACGAGACACTACAGGTCATTATTAGTTATTTTAGATGACTACCAAATTGGCTCGGCTCTCTCGGTATTTCTACTTAAATTAGATTTATCTTTAAACTCTCTTTAGAGCCCCCTTTCGCAGTTCTTTAGTTTTATCATGTAAATCTAAATGGCTTCTTTGTAAAACCAAATTTTATTTATATTTGTGACCTTCATTTGCTGTCAAAATATATAACCACTTAATTTTACTATATAAAATATTGATTGTGTTACTTTCTTTTTACTCCAGCAAAGCAGGTTTGTAACAGTGCTCTTAAAAACTGGGCCAGAAATGTACATAAGACAATATGTTATACAGTATATGGGCAATAATTTGTGTACCCCCACGTGATGATATTTGCAAAGGACATTTGAATTAGCAGCATTGAATGGCAACGAGTCCACTTTAGAAGTTTCTTTGTCGTGAAATGAAATTGTAATTATTTAAAGGCTGCTGTCCATGATGCTTACTTATTCGAGTTGCTACCTGACATGTTAAGGTGTCTGCTCACCTCAGAGACAATGTGTATTATATTAAAGAGTAGAGAAGGCAAAAGTGAAAAGTATATATCATCAAAAATGGTTAGGGGAGATGTTTCTGAGAAATAAACATGCTAATGCTAAATCAGTCATTGTAATAAACACAAATAATAAACACGCAAAAATTATTACCTCTAGTTTGACATTTTATTTTCTACAATGAACATTTACAACATTTAAGCAGTAAAAATATGGATGTTTCTTTTCAAGTGACTACCTACCTCAATTAATTACCACTATGCCATGCAGTGTGAAGGATGGCGGGTATGCCTGGACTGATGTTTGAGTTCACATTTGAGGATCAATATGAGTAATATACTGAGGTTAATTTGTGTTTTGGCAACATAAAACCGATGGGATGTTGTGTGACATATCAACTTTAAAGCTACCATTTGTAAGTAGAAAAAAATCTAATAACTCATGGATGGCAGCTTTAAAGTTTGAGAGTGACTTTCTCATTTATTGGTGTATGTTTTTGCATTTGGTAGGTTCTGAAGGAAGCCGTTTCAGCACGTTTCCGTAACGTTTCCTACCTTCACACCCGGGGTCCTGGTCTAGCTGGTCATCTGTCTGCCCTCCAACATGGCATCATGACGGATATAGCCACAGTGAGCCACCTGCTGGAACACTGTGTGCCAGAACACTACTGCTTAACAGCAGCTTACTTAAAAGCCAGTCATCAATGTCTGCATGTTCATCTGGCACAGGTAAGCTGAACTCTACCAAAGTTGCCTCAAAACCTTGTTCACTTTACTACAGTGCCCATACTGCACTAATATTACTAATTACTAATTCAGATTTTAAACAACTACTGCATATTTGGATGTTTGTGTGTGGGAGTGTGTAAAAGTGCAAGGAAAAGAGAGAGGGAAGACATGGATCCGCAGGACGTATAGAAAAGGTATCACACAAATTTATTAAACTTTAGTTTTAAATTCAGAAACGACCCACATAGCATTATCATCAAGCACCTTAGCAGAACTGGCATTCATTTCAATTCAATTTAAATAACACATTTAAAATATAACTTAAGCTGCCCAAAGTCCTTCACACAAAGTCAACAAAAACAGACACGAAGATATCCTGCCCAGCTAGAACCAAATGCCAGGGAGAAAAGGTGGATTTTTAGTCTGGCCTTAAGATGTGCTACAGACTGAGAGGATCTGACAGGCAGAGAGAGAGGCTGTTACATAGTGTGGCACTGTCACAGAAAAAGGCTCTGTCATGTCTGGCCTTGAAGCTTTACCACTCAAATGATTACATCAAACCTCATCACACATAAGGGGTGTAACAGTACACTGAATTCATATTTGGTTCAGGTTTGGTTTTGGGAAGCGCCAGTTCTATATATATATTTTTTTTGTTTTCGTTTCAGTTCAAAAAAAAAAAAAAAAAAAAAAAAAGAAATAAAACAAACAAAGTGAGTTGCAAAATGTATTAAAAACATTCTAAAAAAATACTTATGCAAAATTGACTTTTTTGAACCTTTTCACCATAAAATCTAATCCATAATCTGGTCATTTGTAGTGTTTACCACAGGAATGTGTAAGAGGAGGCGTACTGCGAGGACATGAGCTGCGTGGGTCAGTCAGTGTCAACAACACCTTTAACTTGGTGATGCAGCTGTCAATCAAATGTCACAATATTCCCAAGTCAATTCACCAAATCAACCTATAAGAAATATACTTCAGAAATGCTTTAGATTTTTTTTTAAGGTACAGCATAACAAAAAGCCAGAAAGAATACTTCTTTCTTTTGGAGTCTAGAAACAATACTTATCTGGCTTCAAAGCCTATATTTTCCTTACATTATTTAGTAATGTCTTGCATGTTAAGTGTTTTATGGAATGCAGTTAAATGCAGAATGCTTCATAAAATGCCCTGGTTTTTGACCAGGGAGTAAAAAATGTTAGATATAACTGAATAAGTTTTTTCTTTTTTTAAATTGAAAACGTTTTGTTGCTCATTCAAGCCGCTTCTTCAGTTCTGGTCAGATTGCTGGTGGATACTGCCTTATATCTATTTGAAGGCAGGAGCTAACTACACAGAAACTAACGCATCTGTTTGTTTACAGTGTCTGTTTGTTAGCTAAGTCTATTAAACTACACTAAATGTGTCATAGTCATATTATCCATAATTATTCAGGCTTCTAATGGGAGCTCTCACACCTTTTGGCATACTGGCTAGCACTGCTGTTTTCCTTGTTTAGATGGAGGTCTGAGGGTGGAGTGATAAATAGGAGATAAATGATGTTTAAGGCCTCCATTCCTGCTCAAAGATCCATGTTGTTGTTTTAGGAAAGACAATGCATCTACTAATTATGAATAAATGTATTCCAGTGTAGTTGCTTTCCTTGCATGTGCAATCGTCCTTAGAAAACTAGTGATAATACTGTAAATGCATGACATGATTCAAAACATTTTCTTGATAGGTAATTAGTTGGGACCTGGAAAGTGGGGAGATTTTTGCTGTACTCTATTGGGTGCTGCACACTTATCCCAGGTACAGTATGACATATACTTTACCTAAACTGATGACTAAGCACTAAAACCAGACTGTTTGATGTTGAAGCATTGAGATGATGGGTCACCCTGAGCTCGCATCTCTGACAAGTCACAACAATTTGGGTGCACTCATTCTACAGAAGGACTGGAAGAGCTGCAGAAACAAATATGTGAGCAGTGTGCGTGTGAGTTACCTATTTTTTCTCTATTTATTTATTTATTTATTTCACTCTGCTCATCTCAGTTATTTTCATTGTTCAGATTTTATTCCGGTTAGTTACTGTGGGCACTTTCATCATCATTTGGGTTGTATTATTTTGCATGGGGCTGCTGATCTTGACAGCGAATAAGTTATATGGACTACAAAGCCGTTTTAAAGCCTCCCAAAGAATCGATGCATTGTTGACTGGTTGGTGCATTGAACATTTTACACGAATCAACCTACTTTTTTAAAATCATATTTTAGCAGCAAAACTTTTCCTAAATTCAAAATTTAAATGAATGGGCTTCCCACTTAACCACAAAGAAAGAAAGAAAGCCGAGTTTAGTCTCATTTATGGCAGAAGTGGGCAGGGTTGAATAAGGTAAATTGACTAAAGTAATTATGCATGTTGTTGTGTTGCAGGCAAGTGTTTCTGAATGGATGCACAAAGCGATACAGGTGGAACTACAAGACTGGCAGAGGGAGCAGGAGCCAGAGACAGATCATGAGGGATTTTACCACACCAGTCTGCCAACAATAATAACACAGGTATCATTCCTCACACATACAGCACAAATACAATGGTAATGAAATCACCATCATGTAATTTCAAGATAGTACCACATAATTTCATGTTTCTGTGTAGACTCTGCACACCTGACTGGGCGACAGGTACATTGGAGGGCACTTAACCAAAATGTTTTTTAATAAGACATTGTCTTACTCTTGGCTGGCCTGGCTTTTATTGCTTTCTTTCTTCATTCTTTATTTGTCAGGGACCATGTACAAATTTATTAATCTTGCAAAAGAAAAGATGGTCTGAACCAGATTTAGCTACTGCTACTTTCCATCTGCAGTCCCTGGGCAGGTGAACACACATTAAAAATAAACATGTCCTTACAATTACATTATAAGATTATCAGTTCATCATTAATTCATTAATTCCACTTTTTAAAAAGGGCAATAAACATGAATTTTCAAATTATAGACCCATATCTCTACTTCCACAATTTTCAAAAATCTTGGAAAAACCTTTTGCAGCCAGGCTCAATAAATTCATCAATAAATTCAAAATTTTAGCAAGTAGCCAATATGGTTTTCGATCTAACCACTCCACTGCTACAGCACTAATGGAACTGACAGAAGAAATTTCAAATGCTATTGATCAAAAACAATATTTAGTTAGTATTTTTGTAGACCTTCAAAAAGCATTTGATACATTGGATCATGTCATATTGTTGGATAAGTTACATAGATATGGCATTAGAGGAGTTGCACACCAATGGGTGACCAGTTATTTAAAAGATAGACATCAATTTGTTCAAATAAATAATACTAAATCAGATGTGCGTAAAATAAGTTGTGGAGTGCCTCAAGGGTCAGTCCTTGGGCCAATACTTTTCCTAATTTATGTTAATGATATTACAACTGTGTCTTCGCTCTTAAAATGTATCTTATTTGCAGACGACACAACTTTATTTTATTCTGGAGATAATATTAAGGAAGTTCTAATGGTTGTTGAGAATGAATGTAAGAAAATTAAAAATTGGTTCTACTCTAATAGATTGTCACTAAACAAAATGTATGATATTTTCTAGTAGGAAAAAAAATGTTAATGTTTTTAGTTATTGAAGGAGAAGAAATACAAAGAGCACAAGAGTATAAGTTTTTGGGTGTCTGGATAGACGAACACCTGACATGGAAACCACATATTGATCATGTAAAAAAAAAAAATTTCACAGGTTATAGCTGTATTATACAAAGTTAAAGAGTCACTAAACAGAACTGCATTGAGGTTGTTGTACAATTCACTGATTGTTCCATATCTAACTTATTGTATTGAAGTTTGGGGAAGTGCTTGTAAAACTAATGTTAACCCAGTTTTCCTTCTGCAGAAAAGAGCCATAAGAATTATCAGTGGATCTGGATATAGAGATTCGACAAATCCTATATTTCTGCAGCTAAAGACCCTGAAATTTGGTGAATTGGTAGAACTTGGTATGTTAAAGGTCATGTATAAAGCACATCAAAAAGCATTACCTACTAATCTACAAAGACTATTTATCAAAAGAGAAAGTTGTTATAATTTAAAAGGAACTGAAATCTTTAAAAAACCCAAGTTTAGAACAATAACAAAGGAAAAGTGTATTTCAATTAAAGGTGTTGGCTTATGGAACAGTCTAGATGAACAAATCAAAACTTCAAAATGTATTAAATCATTTAAATATAAGGTCAAAATAAAAATATGAAAAGGCTTAGTAATTGCTGTTGTTTACAGGTAATTACTATAATATTATGAATTGTTATATCATCCAAATTATGCTGTATTTTAGCTGCATGTGTCAGCTGTGTGTCACTTAAAAAAGAACGAAAGAAAAAAAAAATCGGAATTGGATATATCCTTTGTAAAAAAGGGGCAAATATTATAAGTTATAACTTCTTTCTGCTCCTTTTCATTCAGAGACATTTTGTGTTAGAACAAAACATGTTTTAATGTTTACTATAAATGAATGAAATAAACTAAATAAATAAAAATAAAATAAATTAACATTAGCAGTTAAATACAATAAAATGTCCCCATGTCCAATACAGTATGTTTCCTACAGTCCATACCAATATAAAAATTCATTATGTGCAGGTTTTTACAGTGAGTACAGAACAGTACAAATAAACTAGGCTGATGTCGACATATTTGATTATCTAAAATGTATTTTTTCAAATTTCTAGTAAAATTATTCAACTCTACAGACAATTTTAGGCTGTCTGTAAGCTGATTTGATGTCTAACGAGGTTGACAAATCCACCTGTAGCCTCTAAATGCACTGCTAAAATATATTTTGTGAACTTGGTTTAAAAGAGTTTAATTGCCATTTCACCACTTAAGTTGCATAATTTAAGTTCAATACACCACAAATAACACTTTATAACATGTTAACATGCAAGTGGAATGTGTGACGGAGTTGACATTTTAGACTGACGGAGTTGACAAACTCATCAACTTAATAAAGAACGCAATGTGTACGAAGTGAGCTTCTGGTATTTAAGGGCTAATGACACTGAACGTGCTGTTTTTGCCATGTGACCACATAGAGTCCCCTGATGGTCTTTATACACTGGTGTATATGTGTGTGAATGAGTGAGTGGTTCCTTGATGTAAAGTGCTTTGAGAGTTTTGAAGCCATTGTTTCTGGGCTGACTCTGCACACACGCGTGGGAGTGAGACAGTGTGTGGAGGTCTTCTTATTAGAGTCAGAAGTCAGAAAAGCACTAAATTTGTGGAATAGTCAATAAACTAAGCATGCTTATGAGTAATCGTATTTCAAAAGTGTGATTACTCTGATGTTTTAATCAATTTACAGCACATATGACATAATGCTTGATCAAACTCCTAATACAGATGCTGGAAGAAAACTCCAGAGTTGCTCTGATGATCGGGCCCTCTTTACAAGAGCAGATCATTCAAATGGGGCTGCACGAGATTGAAGTCCTTCTAAACAGGTGAAAGGTTTAATATAGTAGTATAGAGCATAATGGACTACTTGACTATGAGCTCATGTTTTACCATTCACCCAGATTTCGGGAGGCTTTAGTGGAAGTTGGAAAGGAACACCGGAGAGGCCAAAGCAATAATAAGTTCTACCTTCATTACCTACTGGCCTCCATCAGCAATTTCATCATTCTCAAGTAAGATCAGCCATTTACATGTGTTAGGGAATGTCTGTGAAGCTTCTCAGAGAAGATTTTAAAGTAACCTATGATGAACACATTTTAATATTCTGTATTTTGTCTTTCACTGTTGTATTTGTTTTTTCTCCGTTGCTTTGGTGCATCCCAGATCAGAAGTACATTTTCAAATCAGCACAAGGGATGTCATATTTATGAACCCTTTATGTAGGTTCTTATGTGGATGCACCCACAAGTTGCATATAAAAAACTTGTCTTGGCTCATTGAGATTTTTTTTTTTTAAATTGCCAACTCACATTAGGCCTAATAGTGCATCAAAATAAGGAACTTTCCTCAAAAAGAAATATTACGTAAACAGCTAGATATGTTTTGTTATAAATTTGAGACAGTTTTTAGACTCACAGCACAGTTGAATAGAATATATTGTTTAAAAGTGGGTTGTGATAGTGTCAATAAAAATAATATTATGTTACACAGAAAATCTATTGAGAACTTTCAGCAACAGCTGTCATCACGAGCAGCATGCCAGTTCAGCCGCACCCCTCCAAATCCCCTCACGGCTCTGGATCGCACTGTGAGGCGAGCCTGCTGCCTGATCCTGGAGCAGCTCAAGCACCATCTTCAGCCCTGGATTGAAGGCATGTTTACCCGTGACTGGCTTCTCCATGGTGATCCTGGCCCCAAGCTGTGTGCAGCCCTGGAGGAGCATGTGGAGCTCTATCGACATGTGCGCCCTCCCTGTGGACAGGTAACAGCTCACTTACCTGCACAGTGCCAGTACAGGATAGACACAGTGGTACTAAAGAGATCCAACATGCTAGCTCACAACCATCATAAAATTAGCTTTTTTTTTTGTACTACTGTAACTTTTCTGGTGGCAGGTCTGAAACCTGCTTTTTAAGATATTGCTTTAAAGATAACACAATATGGCAATAAACTTTTCTGTGTTCATGGAGACACACAAGTGATGCTAGGCCAAGTTTGGTCAGATCTGTGGATAGACGACCCTGCTCAGAGTAAGAATGCATGTTTACCAAGGTATTTTTACACCTGTTTTGCATTTAATAAGTTGAATAGATTAGTTTAATGCCATGCTGAGTAACATTACATGTAATGCTACAACATCTCCATCTCCAGATGAGCAGAAAAGTTACATACTGTACCTTTAAAGCAGGGTATTTTCAAAAAATTACTTTTTGGAACTTTCTTCCATATTGTAACATTCTTCCCTCATCAAAAAACATACCTGAAATGGTTTTATATGTCATCCATGCATGTTTGGTTAATCTTCCCAGGCCCTAGAGCTGAGGCTGTTTGTCTAGAGCAGGGGTGACTCTGGGTGCAGCCGACTCTCATGCCAATGGAGCGCGAGGAGTGTAAAGCTCCTTGCAACCCAACAATGCTTTTGTTTCAGTTTTAAGGTGAACGTTAGGTTGTATTCTCCCTGACTGATTTAATTTTTATTTTAATGCCTCCATGTCACGAGAGCTCCTCTCGTGATGCGTGGCTGTAAAGAATAATTTTAATTTCACAGTTCACTCCTCCCTTCAGATAGATAAGGTAGTGCCCACCTGCAATCTGACCAGAAGTGAAGGAGCAGCTTGGATGAGCAGCGAAATGTCTTTACTCCTACCAACTTTTTGTCCAGCTGACAGATGAATTTTTCTTTTACTGTTTTAATACCTGTTAAACATCACCTTTAAGGTACAAACAAATTCAGTGGATACATTTTCTCAAGTAAGTTGTTTTTTAATTTTTTTCAAGTGGACTAATTTCTAAGATGCACTAATCTGCCTTTATGCTAAACAAGAGGCGCAGACTTTTTAGATTATAATGGACAGTAATATAATGTATGGTTAGAACAACTTTTTCCATGGAAAGTGCACTTACCTTCTGTTGTATAAAATGTAAATTAAAAAAAAAATCTGTTAATGCAGAACAGGATTTTGACTGAACTTTTTCAAAAAGCTGGACAAACCTTAATTAAAAACTAAATTAAAACAACAATTTCTCTATCAGTGCTCATAAAATAATGCGCAAAATATAACCAGTAAAAGCAGCAGAATACCGTAGAACTATAAACAGTAGCTAACAATGATAAATATAAACAAAGTAATAAAATAAATAAATAATAAATAATAATTTTAAAAAGGAACAGAGGAACTCACGTGGTGCTAAAAGCCAGAGAATAAAAAAAATGCCTTAACACAAGACTTAAAACCCCCTGTCCCCCCATTGTTTCACACTGTCTAATGCAATGCGTTTAAGTGTGAAATGTGATTGGGTTATTATATAGCTGACAATGAGAAGGCTGTCTACAGCTGATGCTTCCTTGTGGTGCAGTGGCTCCAAGAAGAGGCGCGCTGGTTGCTGGTGGTGGAGTACATCCGTATTTTGCTGGAGAAAAGACTGGTGTGTCACAGCGCTGAGGACAGAAGACAGCTGGCTGAGCAGATGCACCATGATGAGCAGAACTTCAGAGAAATCTTCCTTACACTGGTCAGATATGCATCTTTCTACATATATCTAACTCCCTGTGAAATGTTCACAGTAAGATAGAACCTGTGCTTTAGGCTGAAGCCCTCCTGATTTAACACATGACACTGTTTCTATCTACTTGCACAGTCACAAACTGCTCCTTCAAATATAATTCTGATATCCCTTTCCAAGTGGAGCTTATCCTTTTTTACCTTAAAATAGTAGTACTTAGTCCTGTCATCCTTCTGAATATCTGCAGTTATTACTGAAATAAAGTTGTTGTTTTTTTTTTCATTGCCTTTGCAGCTTCCTCCACAGGTTATGCCAAGGTTGTGCACGTCCCAAGAGATGTTTTGGTTTTGTGGTAGAAATTTTAGTACAGTTTGTTGTTTTTTCTGTTGCCCAAGATACCTTAATCATTCACTCCACACCTTGTTATACTAGGCAATGTGAGTGAAGTGCCTTGCCTAAGGACACAACAAGAGTTTTTTTCAACTGGTGCCCCTGCTTAGCTTTTGAGATCAGACCAGATCGGGCTTTGATAAGTAGGTTTGGCCATGACTAGTAGCCCAGTGTAGAGAGTTCCATGTAGTCATCTGCATCTTCTAATATCTGTTACATCTTGTATCAAATTAGTTTCCCCAAACCAGAAAATATTGTCCCTCATCTATGGGTGCCCGAGTTGCCCAGAATTGTATTACTAGTCCAATTATGCAGCAGGTTGAATGATTTAAACCTGTGTCCAGTCATGATTAGTCAAACACATATTGTCTTTGACAATACATATTTTGAACCAAATTGAAAACACAAACATTTGCTCAAAGACCAGGCGAGAATCAAATACATAAAAATCTGTTTTGTCTCAACAACAGCTTTATCAAGTTCTCTCTTCAATTCTCAGTGTGGATCTCCAATATAGATACATTTATAACTCAACTGCAACATACAATTGTGACTTTGATTCAATTAATTCAGCACAATTTCTATGGTAACCATTAGTCCCAGTTCCAATATTTAAACAAAATACCTAACACTTCACCAAGGTAAATTTCAAATGTAGGTTAGTCAAATTGTGTATAACAAATTACCCAGTAGTTTAAATCACTTCCAGTAAGGAATTAAAATGTGAGACACAAACACAAACAGGACTAGACATAGAAGGTCTTGTATGTGCCATTTTCCTAATGGGTTTTTCAATTTAGCTCAAATTAAAACTCATCCAACTTACTCTACATGCTTTAAAACATTTTCTATAAAACCATGCACCATCTCCCTTCTTTTATATCTTTAGGTCTGGTCAACCAAATGCGTGGATAAACTTATCTATAAATTATTATAACAATATCAGCTTTTATCTTAGCAGCACAAATCTTGGCTCCCCAGTGTTTGTTGTATTATGGAATAAACAAATGTGTATCTGTGATCACGTGACCAATGTCTATCTTCATAATCCATTTGCCATCTCTTCAGCTCCCAGCTCGTCGTTTCTTGTTTGTTGAAGAATTCAAGTTCAATGCACTCCGCCTCTATTGAAGGTGCAATGGTGTTTTCCTGCATACATTCCTTCAGTTTCTTGACCAGATTGTCTTCTCCAACCTCTGTGTTGTTATTCCAGTCCTATCCTCCAATAGTGGCATTCTTCTGATGCTGCTCTTGCTGTTGTAAGTGTTCCTGGAAGAGCTGAGTCCTCACTCAGTCCTACACACTTTAGACCTGCGGTCACCAACACGGTGCCTGCACCAGGTTGCCCCCAAGGACTACATGAGTCACTTTCAGGCTGACTTTTTATCACCGAATCTAGACCAAATTTAAAGCTCACAGTCAACTTCCCAGATGTTTACGCTCCTCTACATTTACTATTTACACAACATTTCACTCCATCATCTCCTTTGTCACCCTCTTGTATAGAGGTGTTATTTTAAAAACCTTGAAAAACATGCACCTTCGCACTTAAGGGCCTCCCCTCTCTACACATCGGACTTGTACCTTTTTTGGAGAAGGGTCTGCAACCTGCTTCTCATGACATAAGACTGATCCATCTCCAGAGAATGTTGGAGACTAGTTTAGTTTTAACTTCCTACATTCCCTCACCTTATGTGGTGCTGCTGAAATTTGTGAAAACAAATATGATTATATGAATAATTATACATACATAAATAAAGTGAGGAGCTGCCAATATGTTTTAATTTTTGTATAGAGATTGTAAACCTCGGGATTTAAAATGATCGCCTGTTTGAGTGAATGAGCCAAGCTCAGCGCATAGCCCAATCAGTCTTTAGCGTCTAAGTACATATGATGATATTATGGTTAATTATTATAGGATGAAGCAAATACAGGGCACATTCTGTCACCTTGACCTAAACTTATTTCCTTTAATTGATGGCAAAAAATCTGGGATTAACATAATTGGGTACATAAGAAATAAGACGTGCACCATGGACTGTAGGCTTAAAAAAGTATTTTTAAGTGTACTATGCAATGCTAAACTAGGTCTAAACTCCTACAAAATCAGAACTAAATCAGGTCTCAACTCCAACAAAATCAGCAAGCTAAGATTAAGCCACATGTAAAAGTAGAATTATATGAAATCTTCCATAAAACAAATGATCTGCTCTGCAATGAATAATTATGTCCATCACTGTCCACTCGTAGCTTCCAGCTCCACACCAAAAGCAAGTGCTCCTATCAGACAGCATACTTGCGAAACTAAACATATCTTTGCAGACTTTTAATACAACTTAAAAAAAAAGTTTTAAAACCATATAGTTTGCAAAATTGACCTTTTTGAGCTTTTAACCATGTTGGAATATTGTTCCCTCATTAAAAACATACCTGGAGTTTTATTTCACTTCATTCAAGCTGGTAGTAGTCCCCTGTTGTAGTCCTATGTAAGAAGTCCTTTGCCTCTGAGCTGTCACAAAACACTCCATTTGGTTCCCAGCATTCTATAAATAATTTCTAGACTTGTTTTTTTTTTTTTCAAATTGTGTTCATTACATGATATGTTCCTCATTACTTTGTTCATTGCTTTTACTTAGGAAAATTCCCTCTGCTGCCAATAGATGGCAAGCTGCACCAGATCAGAGTATGGGGAGCACTGAGGGTATAAAATGTCTGTTTCTTTTAATTAGGCATTGTTTCAAGTTCTAAATCATGAAATTCCAAAGCAAAGGTACTCTACTCGGGACAATGTTTAAAGGACAATAACAATACAAATAATGTGTCATATTTGTTTTATAAGTCTTAAAATATGCATTTGACAATAGCATCCCTTAAAAGATCAGGGGTTGTATTTATAAAGTGTGCTTTCATACTGAAATGTACATTACATTCCACATTAGGTTTGTGACCAATATAAAAGACAATTGGACATAGTCATAAATGACTGGATCAAGCCAAAAAGTCTGGACTTTGCACAAATTCTATAATATAACCACAACTGATCAGTGTTTTTTTAGATTCTGATAATGTCATACTCACAGACGGAGGGCAAGAGACATATTCTCATAAATTAATATGTAAAAGTTAAATGCACAATTGTTGAACCTGATCATTTCTATTAGTGACCAAAGCAGCGAACTTGCTATATTATAACAAAAATGTTTTTTGAACAAAAATATTTTTTGCTGCTCTTCATCTGAATTAAACATTATTTGACTATTTAATGTTGTGATGTCATCTCAATAATACATATGTAACATTCTATATTAAGGTTGTGAAGTATAGACTGTCACTGCATTAAGCAAACTCTGTCACTGTGCATAACCCAGCCTGACCATATTTAATAGTGCTTTTCTCTGTTCTGTACTGTCCCTGTAAGGTGTCTGTGTGTCTGTGTGTGTGTGTGTGTGTGCCTGACCATATTTAATGTGTGTGTGTGTTGTGTGTGTGTGTGTGTGTGTGTGTCTGTGTGTCTGTGTCTGTGTGTGTGTGTGTGTGTGTGTGTGTGTGTGTGTGTGCGCGTGTGTGCTGTGCGTGCGCGCTGTGCGTGTGTGTGTGTGTATAGGAGGGGGATGCTTCAAACAATCCCCTGGCCCTGATCCCAGTCCTGGCTGACTTCTTCCAACTCAAAGACCCTGGATTGCTTGCCCTGGATGTATCTGGACTCACAGCGAAATACCCTGATATTAGGTACTTTTGAAAGGCTTAAATGTGCTGTCTTTTTGCACAGGTATTCACATGTCACAACTGCCCTCTGCACAACTGCGTGGCACAAACAGCACATTTTAACATAGTCCTACACGTGCCCAAACAGCACTCATGTTTTAAAATAGTCCTACATGTTCCCAAACAGCACTCACATTTTAATATAGGCCTACAGTGTGGGGGCCTTTACAGTGTAATGGATGGAGCCCCTAAATAAATGGTCGCTTTGCCTATAGCAGTGGTCTTTTCTTTCATTGAGACTCAGTACTCTATGAGGCCTGTATGCACTGGTGGCAGAAGTGAAAAGTTTTATGAACGACACGCAAACAGACCCAGGCTCACCTGTGCAGACAGACCTAGGCTCATGTGCGCCGGAGGAGACTGATCCAATTTGTCTTGTCAGATGAATGTGTCTGCAATGTCAAAAGTATCTGCAGTGCCAATTCATATAAATATATCTGATCTGAGTGCTTTTTGCCCAATTCCAAGCACTTTTACTGTCACAGTGGACTGCAGGTCAGCCCAAGGTTGGCCACGTTCACACTGGACTTGTCCTGTTCCTGAGTGCAAGTGAAGCTGCTCCAAGCACTGTTGTTTCAACTGCTCTCAGACCAGCCGTTTACTGCAGTCCAGAGTGCACCTGTTGGGTTCACAACGGCCTAAACTCACCACTCCTAGAGTGAATGCTCTTCTACGTTGACCTAAGTAGTGGCAGTGTGAAAATGACCTCAGAGTCGAAGCCTGCATGTGCCCAAACAGCACTCACGCTTTTACATAGTCATACATGTGTGCAAATAGGACCCACATAGTCCTACATGTGCCCAAAGAACACTAACATTTTAATACAGGCCAACATGTGCCCAAACAGAACCAAAGTTGTGGGTGTGTCCATTCACTTTACATTAGAAAACTGTTGCCCCTCGCCCTGTAAATCATGTGGTCAGGCTCATCATTTTGGTCTTAAAATGTCTGTATTGAGCCACTCTACATCAAGATATGAACATTGATAAGAGACAAATCAGCTGTCTTCTTTCCCCAAGGTCACTTCCACTAGCATTAGCAACAGGTTTGATTGACAGCATTGCTAAGCGCCCGGCCCCTGGTAAACCAGCATTCCAGTGACCTTCCACAGTTTCACTCCAAATTTGTTCAAATTGGTTTACTATGATACTCGTGCTCGGAATCCCAAATATGGAGCTTGGGTCCAAATTTGCCCCATAACTGCTAGCTTCGTTGAGGTTCATTTGACTGGAGCCAAACACTATGGGTGACGTCACACTCACTTAGTCCACTTCTTTAAACAGTCTATGGTGTCCTCATAAAGTTGAAGCCAAACAGATAATATGAACCAAACTCTACCAAACTCTTCTCCTTCTCAGTCCTGGTATAATTCCCAAAAAAATGTGATGTATTAAATATCCAATGTGGAACGTGTGTGTGTGTGTGTGAAAATAAAATGAACCAAACTCCTCTTCGGTCCCAGTAACAGTGTAATTCCCAAGTAAATGTTACATTTCCATTGTGGTGCACATGTGAGTAAAGATGCAACCAAACACGTTGGAGTAACAATCCTCTGATTTAAAATGATTTTTAATTATTATTATTTGAATATCCAAGGACTGTCTAAAAGTTTGTGATGCTCATAATCTAGTTAAAATATTCCAACAATACAGCGAGTTTGTGTAGCCAATCCCTAACAAATAATGATAGTGATGATGTAATCAAATTCTGCAATATGAAACCCCCTTTGAAAGCTCTTTCTGGCTCCAGTGCGGACCATGTCTCTGTGCTGCTGGACATTCGTGGAGACATCTCACGAGAGGTCAGGACCACCTTGAGAGATTTGCTGGAGCAGAGTGTCCATCCTCTGCCAGTGGGATACAGGCCTATCTTCACAAATATACCGGTGCAACAGTCCAGTAGGACCTTTTGCCTGCCCACCACCAAGTGTGCTTGACTGTTTGCTTCACATTGGTGTCAAGATTAAATTTACAAGTAAATAAAATAGATGAATATGAGATATGCCTACGTGGACTGTTTTTAATGGTTGGTGCTAGATAGTAGTATTCTCCTGAGATATATTCTAATATGACTGGCCATTCAAAGTGATTTCATTTGGGAACATTATGGTTAAAGTTCAGAAACAGGTTATGGCTAAGATTAGAGTTTGGTTAAAAGTCCACGTGTATGGAAAGTTCCACAGTGGGTCGTAAACTTATCCAGATGACTCTCCCAGACGGTAACTGGTCAGATCTTTATAAAGGCGTGTCTGCACACAAATGCATGTGTTTTAGGCATTGTTAAAACTCCGTGTAACTTTTCTTGCTCCATAGAAATGTTATCTGTTTTTCAAGAAATTATGGCAGTGATATGCTACCTCCAAAAAGTTGCGCAGTGTTGAATGCTTGCAAGATAGATAATACATTTAATGCCATAGTGTGGAACATTCCAGGGAAGTACATTAGATGTTATTTAACTTTGCTTTTATGTATTCTCCTAATTTAACGGCTGTAGTATTTTGTTGGATCTTTTTCGTTTGATCAATGTTGTTTTACAGACAGTTCCAACATAAAATCTGTCCAGGGACAATGGAGGAAACATTGCCTTCTGGCTAATTCTGATACATTTACAGTGATATGTATGAATGTACACTGTCCCTCAAATAAATTGCATTGTTCTGATGTATGTATGAGTCTAAACTTAAAGGTCCTATATTACACAAAATGGGCTCAAACCACCTTATAATGCTGTTACCTCATCAAAAGCCTACTCAGAATGGTATTTTGTTTCATTCACACATATTTGAATAATCCTTTACTATTAGTCCATCTACATCTCCAAAGTTCAAAATGCTCTTTTCCACCTTGTGATGTCATTAAGCCATAGTTTTCAAGTCAACAGCTATGGAGTTTAAAAACACAGTGGAGCACTTCCTGTACTACATGACATGACTAGGTGGAATGGTAGAATGGTAGAGTATTATCCATTTGAGGGAAGAACATGCAGGGTTTGTGTGTTAAATGCGCAAAATGCAACTCCATGTGTATTTTTGATGAGGAAACAACATAACACAGATCTGAAAATAACGCAATATACGCCCTTTAACTACTGGCAACATGGCTGATAGCTCCTTTACTTTCAGCTCTGCCATGAAATAACTGAAGAGGGCACACTGGTATCTGTTACATGCGCTCTTTCTCTCACCTCTGCTTACTTTTCCATGAAGAGCGCTGATGACAGGAGGTTGTGTCATCTGTGCAAGCCCTAGAACACATACAGAAAAGGCCTGAGCGACTACGCATGCTGCAACACTTATGCTTTTTGGTTTTTTATCCTCAAGTTTAACTCAACAATGTCGGGATTAAGTAGTGAGCAGCTCCACAAGTCTACGCTGGCTGTGTATATGGTATGTTACAGTTTTCTTGTGTGTATTCACTATAGATAGACTTTCTCACTTTATGCCATGGTGTTTGAAAGATGCTGATACTTTACTGAACTCTATCCATCTCTGTAGAAACTTGATGGAGCAATTCAATCCCGGCTTACAAAAGCTTGTGGATCTAGGCACCAGTTACGTCCAAGCATTCCAAGGTATGGTTCTTAATTCGTATACTGTTTCAAAAACTCAGTTTGTTTATTTATTTATCTACCTAAGTATCTATCGATGGAGACATAAATCGCCTGTCACCCTTACCAGCACCATCTGGATAAATAACAGTTGGTACCACTTAATACTGCTTGTGTGTCTGTTAACTGGTGCATTTAGAAGGTTAGAACAGTTTTATTATGAATTAATGTTTAGTTTGAAATGGATTGATTTTCAACCTGTGTACCGGGAAACAGTTGTGTGCCTTGAGGTTAAGAAAAAATGTGCAATTTGGGGTAAAATTACTCACATGGATTTTGTTGTATAATTTTGCATCTTGGATTGTCCTGAGCAACTTGTGATCCAAAAAGAAAAAAACAAAACAAAACAAAAAAAAAAAAAAAAAAAACAGTCACCATTGTTAAATTAAAATAACCAGACACAGTAGCACGGGCAATATTTGCTACATTATATAGCACTGTTGAAATCTTCTCTACTCCGATGTACTACTCTTTGCAGTAGCTCACATTAGAGGTAATTGACATAGGTGTCAAAGAGGCTATATTTGTCAAGAAAAAGACAATCCATCTCTGAACAGAAATGGGGGTGTAAGGTACAACTTGTTATTCATTTAAAACTCCCAAACCAGAGAAAACAATAGGGACAGTATGCTAATTGGTTTTAGGTCATCTATTAGGCGCCAGAACAATTGTGCAAAAGCTATTCTGGCTCCAATTCACTTTCTATAAAAAAAACAAAAAACAAAACAAAACATCACCCCTCTCTTTGTAACCACTGTCAGACTCATCTTTCTGACTTAAAAATTCTTGTTTTTTTTAACCTGCTCTACATGATCCAGGGGTTTTTATTTCACTTTTGTCTGTAAATCAAGACATGAGCATTAATGACAAACCAATCAGGTGCCTTTTTTCATCTTTATTTTTACAGGGTGAGCCCAATGAGACCATGCATACTCTCTTTTCCATGGACATCCTGCTCAAATACAGAAAAATACATAAAAAACAAACATAACATAAGTCCATTTAAAACATTAAAAACAGGTGTAGGTGTGAGTATAAATGTTTGTCACCAGATTATTAAATTGCATTTGTGGAACCAAAATATCCAGTTTCACTTTTCCTTGAAGGATATTTCATTCTAAAACAATCAAAAGCCCTTTTTCCCATCACGACTCTGGTGCTGCCAGTCCTTAGACATATTTATGTCTAAGGACTGGCAAGACATATTTATGTCTAAGGACTGGCAGAATATCAATTTTCTTCTGCTTTATCCAGGGCTGGGTTGTGGTATTCACAGGTGTATCAGAAAAATGTGCTATTCGGGAAATTACTCACATGGATTGTATAATTTAGCATTTTGGATTGTCCTGCGCAACTTCTGATCCAAAAAAGAAAACCACCATTGCTAAATTTAAATAACAGTGGCACAGACAATATTTGCTACATTATATAGCACTGTTGAAATCGTCTCTACTCCACTGTACTGTTTGTAGTAGATAACATTAGAGGTAGGAGCAGCAGCCTGAGCAGGGAGGCCCAGACCTCTCTCTCCACACACTCTGGCTCTTCCAGGGGGATCCTGAGGCATTCCCAAGCCAGCCAAGAGACATAGTCTAGTATGTCCACAATCTTCCCCGGTTTTTTCTTCCCTGTGGGATGTGCCCAAAACACCTCTCCAGGGAGGTGTCCAGGAGGCATCCGAAACAGATGCCCAAGTCACCTCATCTGACTCCTCTTGACATGGAGGAGCAGCAGTTCTACTCCAAGCTCCTCTTGTGTGACTGAGCTCCTCACCATACCATAGGGAGCACACAGCCAACCTGCAGAGGGAACTCATTTTGACTATTTTTCTCCACTATCTTGTCCTTTTGGTCATTACCCAAAGCTCATGACCAAAGGTGGGAGTAGAAACGTGACCGGTAAATTGAGACCTTTGCCTTCGACTCAGGTCCTTCTTTACCACAGCAGTTTGATACAGCGACCGCATCACGGCAGACGCTGCACCGATCCACCTGTCAATCTCACGCTCCATCCTTCTCTCTAGTGAGCAAGACCCCCAGATACTTGAACTCCTACACTTGAGGCAAGGACTCTCCACCCATATATAATGATGGATCTTATATTAAATGTTCCTGTATCAGTGTTCAACAAACAAGTGAGATATTCAGGCAGTCGTAGTCCCATTTTATACAGTGTTGTTCTCTTCTGACAGATAACAATGCCCAACTTACTTTTTCATAGAGAGTACAGTGATGGGTTTATAATTCATCACGTGTTATGAAATGAAGGGCTGAGTGAAAGTGTATTTAAAGGTTTCAAAGCAGAGGCTGAAGTCTGCACGTACTGTATATTATATCTCCATAATCCAATACAGAAAGAAAGATTGCTTGAACAATTTCTTTTCTGTAATTTGATGTGATGCAATATTTGTCTCTGTAGCTAAATGATAATTGTGTTACATGATTCCAAGATATGTTTTTAAAGAATAAATATTATAATATATATAGTTTTTGATTGACAGCATTTCTAAGCACCCACCCCCTGCCAAATGAGCGGTCAGGTGCTCTGCTCAAACCAAATATGGGCCACTACTGTTTTCAGGGCAATATCTGACAAGGCAAAGAAGTGCAGATATCTGCCAGATACAAAAAGTTGTAAGTGTATCATGCTTATTATGTGCACAGCCCTGGCAACCTGCAGCGAGGCTTACTTCACCGCTCTGGCCAAGATGGGGGACCAGGCTCTGCACTCCCTCTCATCACACACCCTAGGTAAGGCTCTGCCCTCTGTAAGTACAACACCTTTATTTTAAAATCTGTTTCTCAAACTTTATGACCCTCCACATTATTGACAAATTGAATTGGTGTAGAGTAAAATGGGTTTGCTCTTGTGCTCAGTGACAGGACAGCCTTGGCTCTGCTGTGCTCTGATACACAGAGAGGGTCAGGACCTGCAGTGTTACTCTGTGATCGAGTAACACACTGAATTATCCATGAGGCCGTCTCCTCTTAACAATCCAGTTCCTCTTATGAACAGAGGCCAGTACATTGGCTTAAATCTTACAAAGCACGCTTGTTTTATACTCATAAGCCAACATATGTTTGGCTAAACTTGTGCTTCAGGAAAAAGTGTGAACAATCAAGCTCCTGGGTATGTAAAACAACACACTGGAAAGCTATAACCCAATCCATACATCCCATATAACCATATTTATGGAGAAATCATCTATGATGAGTGTCCAGAAATATCAATTAAGATATTATGTTTTCAACTTTGAAATCTGACGAAGTAGACTATCCAGATGATGGTGATAGTCCGATCAGATGCAGTAAGAAAAAGAATGGCTGAGGCATTTTGATTTGAAGTAAAGTTTATGCAAGATGCACTGCTCTGTATAGGCAAGAGTATTGTCAAAAAATATACATCTGAGATAACTCAGGGCACATTTTTGTACGAAATATAGAAAAATAAGGTATGTTACGGTTAATGGTGCAATAATAATCGAGTTTCACAGAAGGCAGCAGTGGCTTGTAGTTGTTGTTTAACCCCTTACAGTGACTGGTCATTTTAGAGAAAATGCCTTTGTTTTGACCTCTCCACATTAAAATGATAACCATTATTGAACCCTCAGTAGTATATACACAAGTTTAGGGTTTTTGTAAAGGAAACACTCAATAGTTTTACCCACAGGAATCTGAATCACTGTAAGTTTGTCTGCTAAGTATTTATACACTTTGGAGCACACATAAAAAAAAAAGTTTCTTCTCATTTTTGCCTAAATTTTTTTGTTAAAATTAAGGTGTAGAAAGCTGCAGTAGGTAGCTGGGGGCAAAAATATACTTTCTCAACTGAAAATATTGTTGACCTCTCACATTTCAGATTTGAGGACAATATCTATACAAATTTGATTTTCACACTCATTTTAATATCAGTAATCCAGGCATTTTATGGAGGGACTTTTGATGTATCCAAATTTATCCAAACCTCTCCAAACCTATCCAATGGAGACAATTAGAGAATGTTTGGGAAAAAAAACGCAATAACTTTTGAATGCTTCAACCCACAGACATCAATGAGGGCTCTACTGAAAGCTTACACTTCTGTATCTGCACACCAAGCTGCTCTATTATTGATGTATATTTACATAGCATATCAAAATACAATATAAAATGTATATTTGTTTATGAAATATAGTCAAAACAAGTGGTATTGGTCAAAATAAATATGTATTTACAAACTCCACACATTGTAACAGTAAATAAACACACACTGCAAACTTAAAACACACTGCACATGATTATGGCTTCTTCCTGCTTCCTGTTTCCTGCTTCCTGCAGTGTTCTGATGGCTTCTGTCTGTGCCAGCTCCACGAGTTTCTCTAAAGGCCTTTTGGTGCATATAGGGATTTTACCCTTTGATCTACAGTGTCCTTTATAGAGAATGAAGGTCTTCACAGAGTCACTGTCCACAAAAGGGTGAAAAAATGTCATGTACCTGGCAATAGCCGATGAGCACATCTGATGTGCCTAAGGAAAAACACAAACGCATTAGTAACAAGACAATACAAAATTGAGGGGGGTAAAGTAATATTATATCATATTCATAATCATCACACAAAAACAACGATGTATAAGTTAGGGATAATAGGAGAAACCGGTGAGCCCATGGATTTGCCTGTAGAAGTTCCCTCTAAACTGGAAATGGGTAGTGTTTAGCCAAATTCAGTCAGTTTAGTTCTCTTTTTTTTTATCCTGCAAAAGCCTCCTCTTTGCTGCCTCCACCGCCACTGCTGTGGGGATACAAGTGAAAAGAGAGGTCACATCAAATGAAACCATGGTCTCATCCGAACCAAACTGAAGATGCTTGATTTTGTTCACAAATTCTGCTGTGTTTTCAATATGGTGCTCCGTGTTTCCAACCAAAAGAGCCAGGATGGTCCTCAGATGTTTGGCCACATTGTATGTATAGTCAGTGCTACATACAGTGGGTCTGAGGGGCACTCCTTCTTTGTGTATTTTTATGAGGCCATAGATGCAAGGAATAGAGTCTGTAATACTGCTGTCTATCAAGTATACCATTGTTCCCCTCATCAAAAACTTGCCTGAAGAGGTTTTTAGATGTCATTCATGCATGTTTTCATTAACTTGGCAATATCTCCCCGGCCCTATTCAAACCCACCTTAAGAGCTGTAAGATTCTGTCCATTGCTCAGTTCTTACACAGCAATTCTCAATAAATATTCAAAACCATGATATAAAACTATACACAGCAACTTGACAAACCTGATGCGATAGCAATAGTTTCATTAGCGGGATGCACATTGATTGTGATAGCGCTCTGAAGGAGGAGTGACTTAACACGGAGGGGAGGCTCAGAGCATCAAAAACAAAAGTGAAACTTATAAAACATGTTAATACATTGTTTTCGGTGAATATAGCATTTTCAAAACATTAAAAGGAAACATGGTGATCTAAGTATGTTGGCAGTTAATACCCCATAGAAGTAAAATACCCCCTCTGTAAACAAGATAGCAATTAACGATCACATCTGTGTAGTTCTAGCTTTTTAAACGGGCCTACTAATGTCTAGTAATTTAAGAAATAAAAAACAAAACAAAAAAAAAAACAAAAACCCAAAACACGTTATTAAAACAAATAATACATAAATTCCATAGTTGACTCAAGATCAATCACAATTCTATGTCTTGACAGCTCTACTGCTTAAAAAAAAAAAAAAAAAAAAAAAAAAAAAAATATATATATATATATATATATATATATATATATATATATATATATATATATATATATATATATATATATATATATATATATATATATATATATATATATATATATATATATTTATATTAAAGTAAGTAAATGTACTTAATAATAAATTAATTGGAGCACTGCACACCTCTGCAAACACTGTATGTGCACATGCCATTTTTTATTGGTATATACTGTTTGCTTCCTGATAGCATATAGTATTGTGTACATTGTAATATGTTTGTAATGCAATGTTTGTTCATTCTGCAGACAGAAACATTACATTATTGCATATTAATCTGTGTGATCAGGGGAAGTGATGCTCCAGATTTCAGAGACTCAGAGAAGGCTGACTGCAGAGATGGAGGGAGTGGTGAGTATCATGACAGAAATTTTTTTCATCATTAGTTCATTAATTGGCATTAGATTGCAGTCTACATGCATATGGTTGGCATTCTAGTGACATTTTCTGGGTATTGTTTTCTGGTACTCTCCATTTGCAATATTGGCAATTAAGCATGAACCTTTCTTGCTGCTTTAACCATGTGGCTAGATTGTCACAGATAATATAGCTTTTGAAAATAACCATAATCTGTGATCTGTGATCTCCGTGAGCCAGTCTGTGATTCACATTTCTTCTTGTTTCAGTTCCGGTGGTTCCAGATTGAGGTCCTACAGGCTATGCAAAAAAATGTAAAGCTGGATGAAGAGTATATTGCTGTGAGTTACATTTTCAAAATGCCCTACATTAAAACATTACAAGTGATGCACTTTACAGCAAACTAATGTACCATGTATTCTTCACAAGATACTGTAACATCATCAATTGTATGGTAAAAGCTAGCCCTGCCCAGCAAGATGAATTTTCATATGATGAATTCACCATATGTGTGAGTTCACAAACTCACGAGAATCCAACTTGAGATACTGCTGCTGTAAGGTTCAACTTCGCCCAGCAGCTAGGGAACCAATGAAGTAAATGGTCATCTTTTTATCTAGTGCTTTTCCACCTTCAAGGTACTCTAAGCGTTTTACATCAAGGAGCCACTCACCCATTCTCACACACTTTCATACAGCAGTGTATGCTAGAATCCCACCCCCAACCTGTGGGTCAGTGCATCCGACTGCTCAACCAATGACGTTTTATGTCGAGAGCGAGATTCAAACTGCTGACCTTCGAATCAGTGAGCCAACGCTCTATCAACTGAGCAAATTTTGCCCCATGAAATTCCACCTTTTGCCGATCACTTTCAGCAAGAAATTGAGATGATAAAAGTGGGTATTTTGTAAAAATGTGCAAAAGTCTTGAGTGGCGGCAAAGCGGGTCTCGTTGAGTGAAATACATTCTTATATATTACATATATACTTATCGTAATTTCCAGACTATACGTCACTCCGGAGTATAAGATACGTTAGATATTAACAGTTTATTAGATACGCTACACTAATGTAACATACACTGCCAAGCCAAAAAAAAGTTGCCTTTCAGCGTCTCCCCCCAGTCTGTTCTCTCAACCCCAACTCCAACCCAAGTTTCACCCCTGAGCATATGAGGTCTGAGTATTTTATACCAGAATGACAATGCTACAGACATTTCGAAGCAGAGTAACTTTTGTTCCACACCCATGAGATAATGAACTTTTACACTTAGACAGGTAGAACAACAACAAGTTTCCTGTGGGATGGAGACAGAGCTTCACTCATGTCAATGTCTAGTCTGGGTCTGGCACTGACACAGATCAAATGCATTTAAAGACACAACATGAATATACTTAAATTTCCATCACACCATCAATGGATTCTTTGATGGCACGGGCATATTCCAAGATGACAATGCCAGGATTCATCGGGCTCAAAATGTGAAAGAGTGGTTCAGGGAGCATCAGACGTCATTTTCACACATGGATTGGCCACCACTGAGTCCAGACCTTAACCCCATTGAGAATCTTTGAGATGTGCTAGAGAAACCTTTGCACAGCAGTCAGACTCTTGGTGAAAAATTAATGCACTGGATGGAAATAAATCTTGTGACATTACAGAAGCTTATCGAAACAATGCCACAGCGAATGCGTGCCGTAATCAAAGCTAAAGGCAGTCGAACAAAGTGTGTGACCTTTTTTTTTGGTGGCGACTTTTTTTTTGGCCAGGCAGTGTGGCTTGTCCACAAACACACGAGAGACACGAGAGTTCTTTTCACTGATGTTTACTGTGGTCTTCCTTCTTCATCACAGCTCACACCGTCGAACTAGCAAACACTTAAAATATATTCCTGATCAAAATTTTAAGACCAGTTGAAAAATTTCAAGAATTCACATTTTGCTCTGTTGGATCTTATGAAGGTTCTAAGTAGTGTTTCAAAATACAAAAAGAAGAAAAGGGAGTGAGACAAAAAAAAAAAAAAAAAAAATTCAGTAAGAAATTCATTGCAAACAACCATTAAACTGAAATAGGCTGTTCATCAGCTGATCAAAAAGTATAAGACCACAGCCTCTAAAAGCCCAAATATTCGCAAAAATGGGGATTCAGTGTCATTTTCTGTCAGGTATCCACACTGTCACGACTTCCTGAGGGCAAAGGCAAAAATGTTTTCTCTCTCTTTGAACGTGGTCGGATTGTTGAGCTGCATCAACAAGGCCTCTCACAGTGTGCCATTGCTGCTGAGGTTGGACACAGCAAGACAGTAATTTTAAACTTCTTAAAAGATTCTGAGGGTTATGTTAAAAAAAAAGTCAAGTGGTAAACCAAAATAATTTCAATGGCCCTGAGCCAGAGGATCCGATTGGCTGTCCGTGAAGACACGGGACAATGCTCGGCCTAAATTAAGCTTGTCACTGGTGCCAACTGCAGTCCCATAACCTTTAGGTGGCATCTGCAAGAGAAGGGTTTTATGAACAAAAAACTTCGTCAAAGACCTCGCATGCTTTCAACGGCACAAAATTGCCCATTTGGAGTTTGCACGAGAGCATCGAACATGGGTTAATTAAAGTTGGAAGAAAGTTTTATTCTCTGATGAGAAAAATTTTTACCTTGACAGTCCCGCTGGCTTTCAACGTTACTGGCATGACAAGGAGATCCCACCTGAGATGTTTTCTACATGGCGGAGGGGGCGCCATCATGATCTGGGGGGGGGGGGGCTTTTTGCTTCAATGGTACAATGGAGCTTCAGGTTGTGCAGAGGCATCAAACCGCAACTGCTATCTGGTGATATCGCAGGGGGCATGCCTTATGATAATCCCTCATGGTAATGACTGGGTTTTTCAACAGGACAACGCTGCAGTTCACAATAACCGCCTGACAATGGACTTATTACAGAGAAATAACATCACTCTTTTGAACCATTCTGCGTGTTTCCCTGATCTAAATCCAACTGAGAACATTTGAGATTGGATGGCAAGGGAAGTTTACAAAAATGGACACCAGTTCCAGACAGTGGATGCCCTCTGTGAAGCCATCTTCACCACTTGGAGCACCATTCCCACTAGCCTCCTGGAAACACTAGCATCAAGCATGCTGAAACGAATATTTGAGGTGATTAACAAGAATGGTTGTTTGCAATAAATTGCTTACTCATTTTGTTTTTTTTTGTTTTTTTTGTGGCTCATATTACATATACACACAAACCTGTATATGAGCGCACAGAAAATATACATACCACTTTGACCTGATGGTAAACAAACCGGTGGATCGAAAACTTTATATTTTACTTTTCGATTGTTTCTTAAATAGTGCTCTGTCGGCTAAGACTTCACATTGGCGTAAAAGGCTGAACCGAAAACAGGAAGTTGTTTTTGTGACCTTTAACTAGACTTATGATAAACTAAACATTTACAATATTGTTCCAATTGAAAAATGATCACCTTTTATGGTCTTATAAATAAAGGGGAAATAAATAAGGAACTGTATAAAAGAAATGTATAAAAGAAAATGAGTCAAGTACATTTTCTTACAGGTATTACAAATAAACCAGTGCCATCTAGTGGTCAAACAAGTGAACTGTAACATGTATAATCAACCATCACATAACACTTCAACTACATGAAGCATAGACAACAAACTGAATACGTGTCTGGTATGTTAACATATGATATTAACAGTTAATTAGATAACTAAAGCATAAAAAAACAAGCTAACAAGTTTATTCTCGATCCCACTGCATATCACTAAATCCACTGAATTCTTCAACCTCGGTGTTGCTTCTGAACAACTCCTGTGTGCTGTGGAAGTAGATGAAGTGCCACGCCAGAATACACCTAATATAAGTGAGAATAACCATTGTCATTGTGTTGTGTGTTTGACATGTGTTTTGTTTCTGTGCCAACTGTTTGCTGCAGGGCAGTCGCAGAGTTTATGAGGTGGAGGTGAGGAGCCAGGCAAAGGCCCTGGAGAAGGAGCTAAGACGAGGAGCATACAGAGACTCTCTGGTAATGCACTACTCTACATGGACAACACTTACAAGTTTATGAAATATCTTTCAGAATAGAACATTACAAATCTAAGATCAGTACAGCATATTTTTCACACTTTCCTACACTACCTTCATGAAGCAGACTGTGTTCACTTCTTCAGACATGACCTCATCCATGCCTGGAGCCTGGAGCTCTGCATGACTCCACACACAAAAATGATGAATGACTTAATAATACCACCACCACCCATCACTCTTATCACACTCAAACTAGGCAAGGTAAAAGTCTTGCTCAAGGACACAACAGTGAACAGAAGAACAGACTTGTATTTTTACTGAGTATTTATTACTGACTTCACCATAAATAAAATACCTCTGACTTATATTTCTTTTTCTTCCAATGTACTCACTACTTTTTTGAAGGAAATCTCCACATATTTTGTCCAATTTAAAGCTTTATGACATGTACTTGTGCTTGTGCAGATGTACTGTGACTGCCACAGACTAAGTGTTGCCAAAATTTGAGAGCTGTGTTTGCATTTTTAATTTTTTTCCCCTTGTCCTCGCTTGTTTTTGAGCAGCACTTTGCCTACAAAGGCTAAAAATCAAATTTTATGACACGAGTTTGCTGTTGTGACTTGCCTTAATCTATTTTAGGAGTCATTAACCTGCAGTTTAAACAGGCTTTGAGTTTGAATATTCTGGCTTTTGTTTTTGAGAGTTAACATAGGAATATAGGCTCGAGGATCAAGTTAAGGATTAAGTTTTCAATGCATTCTACTCATTACCCAAACATTGTCTTTCTAAACTCTTACATTCATGCTGCTGTTAGAGGGTAGAGCGAACAGTAGCTGTAATCGGGGCAGTCCTGTGTGATGTTACCAACTACTAGAAATTATGTAGTGTTGTATTTTATATTGGCAGTGTTGTGTTTAAGTTTATTCTCTAATATTATTTATTTTGATTTTTGACATTCCATTTCTGTTCTCTTGCTGTTCTTAAACTGTGCATTGCAACACTGGAATTTCCCCATTGTGGGACAAATAAAAGTTTTGTTTTATCTCATCTTAAAGTGGCCACTGGAGCCAGCACACACACTGTCTATGAGCAGTACCGTATAAAATTAAATCTATAAGGGACTATTAAAAACTACCAGAATAACTCACCTGCCACTGGACATAAGGGGGTGAAGGCCTTGTGTGTGTGTGTGTGTGTGCAGGAGAAGAGTGAGTACATGCAGTTCCTGAGGCAGAGCCAGCAGGACATCCTGAAGGAGGAGGAGCGGAGGTATCGGTTTGTGGCTGAGAAGCACTGTGCCCTCACCCAGTCCCTCCCTGCTCTTCTTAATGATGAAGGTACCAAAGGGCCACACAATGCTTTCTACACACAGAAAGTCAGATTGTACCATAAATGTTTAATGTCCTCGAGAGCATTCTCACCATTATAGCCAGTTTCCTATTGATGACATTGTAGTTTGACATGGAATATCCAAAAGGTGGATTCATAAATGTTGATCTTGACTGTTCCTATAGAGGTATGTAGATGACATCGCAATATTCCAATTTTTTAGAATGAGTGACAACAGTAAGAGTGTCAATGGCATTAATGACATATTCTTCTGTAAAAGCTCAAAACATTAAATCCAAAATGGGAAAGAGCTGCTAAAGCTTAATAAAAAACATAAAAGTCTAAAACTCTGCTAAATATTGAGTTTGTACCTGACTCTAAAACAAGAAAATCAAGTCAACTGTAGAAAACCAGTGAACAGTGAAACCAGAGGGACACTGCAGACTACAGGCACATTTATCACTGATACAAACTTTGGGATCAGACACAGCTGAACTGAACCTTTTTTTGCTTAAATAAGACGATATTCATTGTTTTGGGGTGAGTTGAAGTGTCCTTTATATCCTTCTGTCGTTAGTGTAATCGCTCAGTCGTCCAGGTACAATCCATAGTAAAAGAAAATTTCAAATCTGTGAACTGGACAAAAAGTTGTTGGAATGAAAACGTTTCACTGCTCATTCAAACGGTGCCCAAACGTCTTCACTCCAACAACTTGTCTAGTTGAATATTTCTTTTACTCCTGTCGTTAGCTAACAAGCCTGGCTAATCCCTGCAGTCACAGCAACAACAGAGAAACTAATTTCATTTAGCATTTTGCTGTATAAAGATAATTTGAGAGACAAAAAAAAACAAAACCCAAAAAAAACAATAGCTCCATGGACAAAAATTAGGCCAAAAAAAGCAAATAAGCACATTTTGTCTGTTGTGCTGCCTGTAGTTCTGCCTCAGTGCCACTCTATTGGAATGTTGAGCATTTTTCGAATAAAATTATGTAAGTGCACAACCTTTATTTGTGACTTGAACCTAGATTAGAATAAGTAAGCATAGGTTATGATAAAGTAACAAATAAACATGCATTAAATATAAGGTAAAATACATTTTATAACAGACTTTGATAACCGAATATATATAAGACATTAAAATCACAATATAACAAATCAAAACATAAATAATCATAAATAATCATCATAAAATGTACATTAAAGATCAAATATTATGTTTTTGTAACATACCAAAACATGCAGTATGTATGGTGTATAATAATTCTAATATTAGATCCCATGGTCTTAACTTCATAATTTGTCCTCCAGAGCCCCATCTCCTACCTCTGCTCAGAGCACTGACTGCCCTTGACTCATCTTGCACTACCTCCTTAAATTGCAAACACAAAAGATACTTCACACCTCACCTCCCTGCTGGCAACTTGAAGTGTTTCTTTACCTGCCCAACACCCCCGGCAGCCATTTTTGTAGTCCTTTAGATAATTGAATCACACGGTGTGGAAGTTTGGCTGAAATTAGGTTACTTTTTAACTACGGATTAAAGATGACGCGACAAGAAGACTTTACCATTCAACCCTACACGTCTGAATCTGAATCTGACCTGGAGCATGAAGATGTTGATCAAGATGAACCTTCAGAATCTAGAATGAATGCTTCTCAATGGTTAGTTGGTTAACTTGTAATTATATACTAACAAAGTTGCATTTATAGCCAGCTCGAAATAAATGGTTTAGTTTTAAAATACTGCTCAGCCTAGTGCATCAGTGAAAGTTGTATGGATGATGTTATTATAAATGAAATAATCTGCGAAATTGCTCATGCGTTTTCAAGCCTATTTACATGCTCGTCTTCTATGAGAAAGAAATTGAGCAATAATTTAGTTTGCCTAGCTATATAATACTGTTAAATCAAGTACAATTAAGTGATACATTTATAAAGCGTGGTTAGTTTACAAGTGTGTACCTCACTGCACAGCCTTCAGAATGTCTAAACAGATTTGATGTTACTTGTGGATTAAGCATGTCGTTTTTGTGCAATTGCTGTAGTTCATTTTGTTTCTATCGTGTCTTTAGACGCACGTGACAACTGCGCTGCAATACTGAAGTGGAAAATAGATGAGGACAAGAAACCCCAAGGTGCATTCGCTTCAAAAACTTGTTTTCAATTACTGAATATTAGGCAGACTCACGTTACTGATCATGTATTTAATAGGTGCGAGCAAGAATGGAAGATGTCCCCAGCCAACCCACATGCACAGTGTACCATCAATATACACTGCGTTCCAAATTATTATGCAAATTATATTTTTCTCTGATTTAGACAAACTGTCAATATAGATGTCATCATAATTTTCAAATCATCAATCTTTAGAGTACAATTCAAATGTTATTGAACAAACCTCCAAATGAAAACAGTATTTTTTCAAAAATAAAAACTTAAAATGCACTGTTCCAAATTATTATACACAACAGAGTTTCAAACCATGTTATTGCTGTATAGAACTGAAAATGGTCATTTGTTTATTTTTCAACTGGAAGCATTAGCATATTACTGAAATCAAAAGCTATTTCAATCAAAGCATCTTAACAGGTCCAGTTATATTTTAACATAGGACTGCTTATTTGATAGGAGCTTTACAATTCCCCCATTCATTGAACTTGTGAGTTTGTGGAGAGTTTCTGCTTGAATGTCTTTGCAGGATGTCAGAATAGCCTCCCAGAGCTGCTGTTTGGATGTGAACTGCCTCCCGTTCTCATAGAACTTGAGGATGCTCCAAAGGTTCTCAATAGGTTTGAAAGTCAGGGCCTCCCCATGAGTTTCTCTCTCTCCCATAGCAGCCAATGATAGAGAGGTATTCTTTGCAGCATGAGATGGTGCATTGTCATGTATCAAGATGATTTTTCTACAGAAAGCACTGTTGTGAAAAAAAATACAATTCTCAATGAAAAGCAATCCATTTGCAAAGCTCAGTGAGTTTTGAAATACAGAAAAAAGTTTATTTTTTCTAACAGCGGATACAGACAGGACAGGACCCGGACCTGCACAAACAGAATATGCACAGAAACATTAATTGTTGTGGATGCAATACACAGCTCATGGAGATGAAGCCAGTTCCATTAGTTTGTTGATTGAGATGGAGGCAAATTCAGCAGTTCATTGTTGTGTTCAGTTCAGTTTGTCTATATCCAATATGATTTGTAGTCACAAGATGAATGCTGTTTTAACATAATGGTGTTCATTTAAATCTTTCCCATCACCTGTCCTCTATGCTTTTGTCCTCCCTCTGACCACACATGGCTGCACTCTCCGTCCGCACGCAGCTTGGCGTCTCTCTGGCCACAGCTCGTCTCTGGAGTTGTCCTTCAGCCCATTTGTCAATCTTTGCTGTGGTTTGGGGACACGAGGAACAGGTTGAGTTCTTTTGAGTCACATGAAAAGAAGTTAATGGTTAAACTTTCCTGAAGCTTTCCTTCAGTGACAGTGAAACAGAGAGATGGATTTGATGATGCACTTCTGGTTCTGCCCAGAGAGGGATCATGTGTCCTCCTGCTCAAGAGATGACCATGTATCCTCCTGCTCAGGAGTTGCTTGGTTCAGGTCCAGGTGTAAAGTTAGACCATTCAGCGGTGGTGGTTGGTTCAGTGTGGTTCTTTGTCTTGAAGGGTGTTGTCAGGTTACAGGTCGTGTAGTTAATGAAAAACAATCTCTGAATGATAACACCTGTTTTATCACAATTCAGTTTGAAAAAACTAAAACATATTTTGTAACACCCCCATTTATATATGAGTATGAGAAGCGTTTTATGAAGCCCAAAACTGTTACTGACTAGTTGATTTTAGCTGATTATTTTATAGGAACATGTAAAAAAAAAAAAAAAAGAAAAATAAAAGAAATTATGCAACATCCGCATCTCCTGTAACAAAAAAGCGTATTAACAAAATCGCAGGCATTATCAAGGATTGTCAGGTCAGTCAAGTCAGTTTGGATTTGTGATCACTACTGGCTTTGATTAGGCCTTCATTTTGTTTTTAAGAAAGCTCATTAACACTTTGGGAATTTGTGGAAGAATTTGGGGTCTTCTTTCCAATTGCAATTGAGAAGAGGTTTTGGTACCAGCTGCACTTTTCTGAGGACATGCATGTCATTAAACTAACTGCAGTGGTGAGGCAAAAAACATAAAATAAATATAATTTATTTCCAAAAAAGAAATATAAAGAAACAAAGAAATGTAGAAAATGAGTGGATCAGTTGAAACTGCATCTTGTCATTTTCTTGCTGACACTGTTTACAATGGTTTAGCTGTTACACACATATTTTCTAGTCTAGGTCTGACACACTGACACAGATCAAATGTTTTTAAAGACACAACGTGAATATACTTACATTTCCATCACAGCACAGTTCTTCTTTTTGTACCATGGAAGGCATAACATGATCAGTCAGAAAACTCTTTTTCACACCTTTAGGATGCTAAATGGGCTGACCAGCTCTCTCCCCGTTATTCCCAACCCAAAACATAACCTCTTTGCTGACGTGGCAGCTTTGCTGGGACTTGGTGGCCATCCACCAACCATCCACCATTCCATCCTTCTGGACCATCCTGGGTTGCACGGCACTCTTCAGTGAACAAGACTGTTTGAAAATTAGTTAGTATTTCTGGGCCCACTGGAGCCACTTGTGCTTGTAAGCATTGGTTAAGGGTGGCCGAATAGAAGGTCTATGCTTAACTGCAAGTCTGTGCAGTACACCTCAATGTTCGTGGGACTCCAGAGGAACCAGCAGCTTCAAACACCTGTTTGTGTCTTTGTAATGGCATTTTAGCAGCTGCTGTCTTAATCCGATGTATTTGTCAGACAGAAATCTTCCTCATTGTGCCTTTATCTGCACAAATCTGTTAATAGTAGAATGATCACACTTAAGTTTTTGTGAAATATCTAAGGTTTTCATACCTTGTCCAAGGTATTCAACTATTTCACACTTTTCGGGACTAGAGAGATCCTTTTTTTCCCATATTGTTTGAAAATTGTAGTCTGCTTAATAATGTGGAACTTTAATTGGACTTACCTGGCAAACTAATTGGCACAGCTGTCTGAAATTGATTTCACTGATCCAAAGAGCCCTGGGACACAATACCATCCACGAGTTTCACTATAAAACAAATGAATTTACACTTTGTAAGAATTGTTCGTTTTTCTGGTGCAAGCATCAAAGAGGACAAAAGACTGAAACATAGTCAGAAGGGCTTAATGAGTTCCACGCAGGTAAAGTGAACAATGAAGCACCGGATTCTCAGGAAAAGGATAGGAAGAGAGTCCTGAAATGTTTGTGTTGACAGCTTATATAGGGTCTCCCAATGTGTGTGTGTGTGTGTGTGTGTGTGTGTGTGTGTGTGTGTGTGTGTGTGTGTGTGTGTGTGTGTGTGTGTGTGTGTGTGTGTGTGTGTGTGTGTGTGTGTGTGTGTGTGTGTGTGTGTGAGGCAGGTCTTCTTCAGGTCAGCATGTTGTTACAACCTTAAAAAACCTTTAGGCAAAATCAAACAATGTGATTGCTTTAATATCTAACAATGTGTTTGTTTTTTAGAGTCAAATAATGTCCTTGTTTTATGGCCCTCTCAGGGTGGAGGTCACACAGTCCCTTGGTGAATAGGGGTGACAGATAAGAAGTTGCAAGACCAGATCATAGGTGTTATCTTCTTGTCCACAGTCCTTGTAGTCTCCAGCTGGTCTCCATAGCATCCTGGTGATATCCCCTGCATTCCATATCCACTGTTGGGCACAAGTTATTTACTCTAGCATTAGTATCAATCAAGAAACCAGTTTGGAGTAGTGCTGCACTGCTAGAAAAACCTTACAACTTAAACACAATTTGCATACTAATTCGGAATGCGGTGTATACTCCCTTCAAAATGCCATTAATGTGTATAGCACAGTTTGGGCCATTACATCTAAGAGGAATGGTACAGTCAGTTGACTTTTTGACTAAAGTTATTGGATGCTGTATGTGTCTGTAGCATTTCCTGGACAAATGGAGCTGGGTCTGGAAACACCTCTTTGAAGATCAGCTTCAGGATTTGTCAATATAATCTGCAATAATGGACATCATTGGTTACTTTTTCCCTGTTTATTGAAAGTTTTATAAATTCTATTTATAATATGTCTGTATTCATATTTTCTTACTACTTTATAAGTTATTTGTGATATTTGTTGTTATGCATAACTATAATTAAAATACACCTCAAATAACTTCAACAGGCATTTTTGATAAACTATATATGTTGGAATTTTATGAATGGGTTTGGCTACATACAACAACAAAAAATATATCATATTTATATACAACTCTTATTTTAAGAGATTAGTAATTGGAGCTTTAACTTGCATCTCATCAGGAGCCTCTGACAAAACAGCCAGTAGCCTTTAGGTATTCTGCTTTAGAAGTGTTCATCGTAACATCAAAACAGAGGAATAAAACAATGTTGCTTGCCTATGCGATTATTACTCACTGCTAAACGTGACTCCCAGCAAACTAAATAAAGTATTGGAGCTAAACACTTGATATAGCAGCTTATGTCTTCTTACAACTCACATGTGGTGGCTTGGTTGGTCATTTGCAAAGAGACTCTCTAATAGGAATATTTACACATTTGTGTAGCTACTCGTAGCGTTACCATCTCGACTGAAAATGCATCAGATGTTTTCCGCTTAGACTGTGATAACGGGACTGGCTGCCGAAGACCAGTTTTTTCTTCGTAGTGGTTCAAACATAATGTTACATATTAAAACAATTTTTAAACATGAAATACCCCCCAAATCCACCTCTGTGACCAACAAGTTGCCCACGCGCATCTTGTTAACAAGCAATTAACCTAGTGTGCTAGAACCTACTGCTTACTAACCTTTTAGCTTTTTAGGTGGAAGATAATGAAATGAAAATTCAGAAGGACAATTATCAATTCCGTAATAAATTCACAAAGTCATAATAGTGACTTGATGCAGGCAGACATACGGAAAAACTGATCACTGAATATGAATACAGCATATCTAAACTGGATATAGATATAGATATAAAGACATCTTTGAGCTTTTCTGAGTTAATACAGACCCTTTGTACCTAGAAAAGGGTATCCAAGAGCTTTTTTATGACTGATAAATGTTGATTTTATATGTCCTTTAAAAGAGAAGAGCGCAGAACAAAAACAAAACACTTTCAGTCATATGCACAACTAAACAGAACTGTTCTGAGCCTGGATTTTAACATTGTCAAAATCGAGGCCTGTCTCACATTTTCAGGAAGACTGTTCCAGGTTTTAGCTGCATAAAACTGAAACGCTGATTCCCCATGTTTAGTCCTGACTTTGGGCACCAGCGGGAGGCCTGAAGTCCTCAGAGTATGAGATGGTTCATATGGCATGAACATGCCAGAGAAGTACCTTGGTGCTAGGCCATGGAGAAACTTGTACATAAGCAGAGCTGCTTTAAAGTCTATTCTGTTTCAGTCTGTGACAGTGGTAAGTCTACTTTCTTGATAGAATAAAATACAAAGGCCAATGGCTAACCATGTGACTATGTGCTGCCCCAAGACTTGATTAGATCCACTACTCATTGCACCTTCTCCCAGACAGGATCCTCTCTCCATCAGAAAGCAGATGGATGGAAACAGAAGGTGAACGACTCCAAGAATTCTCGGCCCAGAACTCCCAATGTTGTGGAGCAGGAGGTGCAGGTAAGACATGGCAGTAAGCAGTGTCAACCATCTGTTTTTTTTCTGTCAGTGCCCTCTTTCTTTTGTTCTTTCTTTCTTTCTTTCTTTATTCTTTATTCTTTATTCTTTATTTGACAGGACCATGTACAAATTCATTAATCTTACAAAGAAAAGATGATTTGTATCAGATTTAGCTACTGCTACTTTCTATCTGCAGTCCCTGGGCGGGTGAACACACATTAAAAAACATATTTCAATTGACAATTACAATATACGACTAACAGTCTGTCATAAACAATAACAATTAAATACAATACAATGTCCAAAACAGTATGTTCCCCCCAGTCCATACTAATATAAAAAATCATTATGAGCAGGTTTATACAGTGAGTACAGAACAACAGCAATTAACTAGACTGATGTGGACTCTCTCTTTCTGCCTGCGCCCACTTGTTCTCTTTTTTTTTTTTTTTTTTCTTCAACGGAAATATTTAATCAAAAACAAGACTTGAACAGACAATCACAGATTTAGAAAGGTTGAGTCGACTTCGACAGTCATGGACAACCCAAATGTAAGTTTATTCTTTATCGCAGAATTTGTAATTTTACAATCTATGATTTAATATCAGCGTACAACTGCCAAATCGTAACTAAAAAAACCTCAGCAGTATCATGTTTTGACATGATAGTATCTCTAAATTATATGATGGTTTCACAAAATTACAAGATAGTTTCATGTTAAAACGGGATACAAAATGATCATGAAATGATGTAATATGTAAATCGAGGGACTACAGTAGAGGATCTATCCACTTTTGTATGATGAGATATAGGGTATGCTACTGATGTTGGCATGACTTGTAGTAGTAGTAGTAGTAGTAGTAGTAGTAGTAGTAGTAGTAGTAGTAGTAGTGGTAGTAGTGGTAGTAGTAGTGCCTCTAGGAGTAGGACTACTGCTTGTGCGTAAATGACAAAGCCGCATCACCAATGGTAAGAAGAGCCCATGAGGGAGCACTGACATGACTGTGTCAGCGTTGTAAGCTGCCTGTGCTCCTTCACATCAAAGTCTGTGGCTCAGTGAACTCCTCTTGGAGCCATGAGAGACTCGAGTCTCTTTAAACAGACTGAGTATGTGCCCATAGTCTACCGCGGTGCACACAGAAAGAAGCAGCTGTCTGCTGCTGTCCAAAGCCTACACCTTCATCAGTAAATAAATCATACGTGTAATAGCACCTTCTTAAGCAGCCTCTGTGTCCTCATTCAAAATAAGGCCGATTTCGGGTCCTTTGTCCCGGGCCAGCTGGTGTTTGTTTAGTTCAGATTTGGCAGTTGTATGCTGATATTAGATCATACAGATTGTAAAATTACAAATTCTGCGATAAAGAATAAACTTGCGTCCAAATCAATCAATTTTAATTCAGTTTATTTTTGTAAAGCCCAAAATCACAACAGCAGTTAGGGTTGAACATGAGAATTGATTTAACCAACAGAAAGTTAGAAAATCAACAATGAAAGAGAAACAGACAAGCAAATGAATCAAAAGAAAACAAGCAAATGGATAACTGTCCCAGAGCATACCCGGTCTTCACACCCTTCTTCTCGGCAAGGAAAAAAACTGTGGGAAAAAGAGAAACCTCAGTGAAGGAGAGATCCACTGTCAGCCTCTCTAAATCTGTGATGGCCTGTTCAAGTCTTGTTTTGATGATGTATTTCCGAGTGAACGCAGGCAGAGAGTGGGCGCAGGCAGAGAGTGGGCGCAGGCAGAGAGTGGGCGCAGGCAGAGAGTGAGCGCAGGCAGAGAGTGGGCGCAGGCAGAGAGTGGGCGCAGGCAGAGAGTGGGCGCAGGCAGAGAGTGGGCGCAGGCAGAGAGTGAGCGCAGGCAGAGAGTGAGTGCAGGCAGAGAGTGGGCACTTTCACATTTTCTCTGCTCACTTTTAGTTACTGCGCCCTCGATTTCTGTCTGCTGCACTCTCAAATTAAAGATAGTCAAATGACACTATTAAAACTCGGCTTCTAATTCGCCCCTATAACTGCAAGCCTTGATGAGCTTCATTTGACTCATGTCAAACACTGTGGGTGACGTCACACTCACTTTGTTACATAAGGTTTCCAGTGTCCATATGTACACAATGGCCACTTACTGAGAGGCCTGTCATGATAAAAACTACATTGAATTATTGTCCAATATATGGAAGCTGTAGTAATTTATTTTGGGTGCTCAAAACTTATTGTGTGTACATTTTTTACATTACATTTAAAAGTAGTGAGGGTGGGTATATTTTAGTTAGAATACATTAAGATAGGCTGTAAAAGGTTTTGAATAGGTAACTTTTACGGCTAACTATTGACCAATAATAGTACATTATATGTTGCATCTCAGTACTTTTAATTGTATTGTCTATTTAAAAATGGTTTACTGGGATTATCTTACATCTTACATCTTATCTTATTGTTATTGTATCAGTGGCATAAAGTAGTTATCATTTTATCACAATATATCTTTGATAAATTAGCTATTGTGACAGGCTTATGATTGACAGGTAAGCACTGAGTCGAGAGAGAGAGAGGGTATAGAGAGAGAGAAATAGAGCACTGTTCCAGCTTATTGAGAGAACACACTTGTTTTATTGACTTATTGTGCAAAATTTGCATTTTGCCAATGCTGTGGCACAGGTCTTGTGCACGCTGGGAGAGACTGCAAACAAAGAGATAAATCTAGCACACCTCGTGTAAGGTATAACTTGTGTCACCAGTTTCAGAAACAGACAGGTTTGAATAGGTTTACAGCCCTGACTAAACTAACTCTGTCCTGATGTGGTGAACAGCTTGGTCCATGGTCACTGTTGCACTGCTCTGCGTATGCCCCCAGAAATGTATTTCCTTTAATTTCATACAAACAGGGATTAGCTTCAGAGAAGGTTATTCTTGTGTTTGTAGCTCCAGTCGTCGGTGAGCTCGCTTCTTCAGGCTGTAGCCATAGATGAGGACATGTCGTGGGCCAAGCGAGAGCAGCAGGCACTGGGCAGAGTGCCCTCTAGAGGTAGTACATGTGCAATTGCAACATCCACTTACAGATATGCATTAGATTATTATCTGCTATATGAAGCAGACTTGTTCTTCTATTGGGAGTGAACTGGATAATTCTTGGCTGTCGCAAATCACGCATATGTTGTTGAAATCTTTTCTCAAAAAAAAAAAAAAAAAAAAAAATTTAAATTAAAAATAATTTTTAAAAATAACATAACATAAAAACAGTGAGGAGTCATAAAAACATATTCTACAAAAATGGTTCTATGTTCAGTCACTGCTTCATTTTGTTTAATACATTGTAGGACCACTTGTTGATAAAGACATTATGAAAAATCCTGCAACTTCAAACCAAAATTGAGTATCATATTATTATTCTGTTGTTGAAAAAGATTCCCATGACCTCACTTACACACATGCTTATTGTGCTCTGCCCCTCCAGCGCCCTCTCCTGTCCCGACCCGTGCGCGCTCCAGCTCAGTGGGCGAGTCTCTGGGCTTAAGCACTGGCAGAGTCATGAGAGCTGTGGTGTCGCATCCCTCCTCCTCTAACCCCAAACTACTGCCCTTCAGTAAAGGAGAGCTTATCACTGTACTGGTGGAGGAGCCTCGCAACGGGTGGCTCTATGGGCGCATCGACAGCAGCCTATGGTAGGAGCCTGGCTAATCTGGAGTCAAAAACACACGACTGACTATCAAAAGGGTGCCAGGGTGTTTAGGCTAATTGTATCGCCATGGTGCTTGTGGGGTGTGTTAAAGCAGCACTAAGTAACATTTTTAACTTATTTAATGTCTTTCAAAGTCATTCTAGTAGTTACAAAGGTGATTTGGGGGTATTTGAAGGGTCCGCTGGGTCCCCTAGTCGTCTCTGAGTGGATATAAACCAGACATGCAACTTTGTTGCCAGCGACACATGGTCAACTCTCGGAGTCTGTTCTCGTTCTCATGATAGACAACTTACTTTACAGCACTTCAGTATACACACAGGTAACAGAGTTAGTGTCCGGTGTTCATTTATGAGTTATTAAGGTTTATATGCATTACTTGCTGTATCATTGTTCTAGTTATGTAATTTGAATAATTGTTTGCTTTAGTACACTGTTACATCTGTAGGCAGAATATGTGCAGCTTGTGTCATTCACAGCTTGTCAGTGCGTAAAACAAGTAGAGTAAACCAGAGCAAAGAGTCAGATAGCACATCAGAGCTAAAATTTAGCTATCTGACTATGGCTAACTTCATGCCCAGCATGAAAAATAGTAATGCATTTGCATGTGATACAACCACTTGTCATAACAGGGTTATTTCTGTAACAGACTGCATTCTCACAAGCGACCTGTAGGGGCACGCTACTGCTAAAGCTGAACATATTGTGCTTGTGTTTGCTATAGTTTAATCTATGACAATCCTGGATCATTATGTTATAACTTGTGCATTTTAGATCGCAATATTCTTGAAAAATTACTTAATAAAAGAAACAAATGTGCTGACGTCCGCATTAGAAAACTGTGGTGCAATTAGAACTGACATCGTTTTAGATGAATATTGTGATTTAAAATGTACAAATTATAATATAATGATCCACGGTTGTCAAAGATTATAACTATATAGCAGACACAAGCACAATATGTCTGCTTTAAATAAAAATAAATGATTAAACTCTAACTGAGATGTGTCCTTCTTCAGTCAGGGCTGGTTTCCTGCAGCATACGTGGCCCCCGAGGACCTTTCCAACACTCTCAGCAGGTACTTTTATCACACACACATTTAGTCATTAGTTGTTAACCCTGTCAATTTCAATTCAGTTAATGTTTGTAGACTCCAAAATCACAACAGAAGTACTTTATAGTTTCAGTGGGGTCATAGGTCAATAACGGACAAACAGATCAATATTCACAGGAAAACAAGCAAATGGAGAACTGTCCCAGAGCCCCAACAAAGAGAAATTTCAAGGAGAACCACAGTCAAGGAGAGATCAACTCCCATGGACTGAACCAGAACTAAACCAGAACTAAACCAGGACTAAATCCAGACTAAATCAGAACTGAATCAGGACTGAACCAGGACTGAGCCAGGACCAAACCAGAACTGAACTCAGTTCAAGTCTAGACCCACCTCTTTTCCCAGGGACTCAATAACTTGGCAGGATGTCTTGGTATTTTTTCCCCTTACTTTCCTCATGCTCCAGCCCTACTTTTTATGTTTTTGTATTGCTATTGAATTTCATGTGAAGCACTTTGGTCAGCTGAAGATGTTTTAAATTAAGATGTTTTAAATAGTGCTACATAAATAGCCTCCCTTGAATCAAATAACCTTTTGTTGATTAACTGATAAATTAATTTCATTCCAAGCTAAAATTCAATTGAAGACACTTATGCCATATGAAAAATACACTATTAAAGATGCTGCACCTAATTTTTAAACATGTAGAAAAAACAGCACTAGTTAAGTTTAAACAATTTGAACTGTCCAAAGTTATTCTTCACTTACCTTATGCATTCAGAGCATCCTAATTATGAGTTTATAAGCACTTTTCACAACAGAGTGGATTGCAGCAAGACTACAGAGTAACTGTAGTCATTAAAAAAAAACAACTAGCATGCTAACGGTTTATAATTAGATGCACACAGCACGCAGTGGTGTTTTGACCTCAAGAACTGCTTGTACAATATACACTGCATGGCTAAAAAAAAAGTCGCCACCTGGATTTTACTGAGCACATAGGTACGAACCTCCTTCAATTGGTCAGGTCTAGGTTCAGCAACAGTCTGTGCTCAAAGAGTTCAGCTGACTACCTGAATATACTGAATGACCAGGTTATTCCATCAATCGATTTTTTCTTCCCTTATGGCACGGGCATATTCCAAAATGACAATGCCAGGATTCATCGGGCTCAAATTGTGAAAGAATGGTTCATGAGCATGAGACATCATTTTCACACATGGATTGGCCACCACAGAGTCCAGACCTTAACCCCACTGAGAATCTTTGGGATGTCACACTCTGTCATCATCAATGCAAGATCTTGGTGAAAAATTAATGTAACACTGGATAGAAATAAATCTTAATAATAAATAAATAAATCGAAACAATGCCACAGCGATTACCAAAGCTAAAGGCGGTCCAAAGAAATATGTGTGAGTGTGTGACCTTTTTTTTGGTGGTGACTTTTTTTTGGCCAGGCAGTGTATCTGTACCACACATTTTGCTCAAATATGGGACCTTTAAGAAGTGAAGAAAATACTGTTATATATGATTTGTATATTATTATGAACAACATTTTCAGTTCAATTCAATTTTATACCCAAAGTGCTTCACAAAAACAACAACAAACAAAAACAGATATACAGAAAATACAACACACAGGCAATGAAACTATAAAACACCAAGATATCCTGCCTAGCTAGAACCAAATCCCAGGGAAAAGAGGTGGGCTTTTAGTCTGGTCTTAAACTGCTCTACAGACTGAGAGGGTCTAGCAGCAGAGGGAGGCTGTTCCATAGTGTGGCCGCTGTCACAGAAAAGACTCTCTCTCCTCTGATATTAAGCCTGATCCTGGGCACAGTCAGCAGGAGCTGGTCAGCTGACCTCAGGGCTCTGGGTGGAGTATAGGGCTCAAGTAGCTCTCTCAAATATAGAGGACCCATAGTATACAGACATTTGAAACACAATCAGTAACATTTTAAATTTAACCTGATATCAGATAGGGAGGCAGTGCTGGTTGCACAGCACAGGCATGGTGCGCTTTCATCTCTTAGTTTTGGTGAGCAGACGAGCTATTGCGTTCTGGACATTTTGCAAGCGCTGCAGGGAGGCCTGGTCGAGCCCCACATACAGACTATTACAATAATCCAGGTGCGAAGTAACAAGAGCATGGAAAGCTTTTTCAAAATCTGCCTGTGAAAGGTAGAGCTTTATTTTGGCAAGGAGACTCAACTGAAAGAAGCTGGACTTTATGACAGAGCTCATGTGCTTATCCAGTTTGAACATGGAGTCGACAAGATTCCTCACTGCAGGACAAGAATAAGAGAACAGAGCAGACCAATCACACTGTCATGCCAAAGCAGTGGGTTAGTTTGGCCAAAAAAATACAATCTCAGTTTTATTTTATTTCAGGAAGTTTTTTTGCTGCTAAGTCTGCACATCTCTGAGACAGTGTTGGAGCACTCTGACTGTGGTCTGGCTGTCACTGGCAGATATATTTGAATGTCATTAGCAAAACAATGAAATGCCATATTGTGCTTTCTAATAACATAACTCAGGGGAAGCATGTACAGAGGAAAAAGAGCCAACACTAATGTAGAACCTGTTGTTGGGCATATACAACCTTCTCTAAAACCTTTAACATGAAAGGCAACTTTGAGGTAGGCTTAAAGTTGGAAAGAATATTTGGGTCAAGATAAGGCTTTTCATGCTTGAAAACAACTAGCCATCAGAGACAATTTCACTTTTCAATTTATTGTGAAATTGTCTCTGATGTCATGGTGTCATTAGTAATATAAGGTCCAATAGAATCAAAAACATCCCTCAACAGACGACTTGGAATAATATCTTGACACAAGGAAAGCTTTAGCTGTTGAACTTTTTTTTTTTTCAAGTCTGAGAGAGACACTGGCTCAAAATACTCAAAGACTGAATTGCAGACTGTTGGAGCTACACGGTCCACAACAGAGGGCAGTGGCAGTCTAAGAGCAGAGACTTTATCCCTAAAGAATGATAAGAAGCTCTCACAGAGTGTAGATGAGGGCACAACAACATTTGTGGTGCATGGATTTCCAAGAGGCTTCAAAGTAAAAAAAAGCATCTGAGGTTTGTGGCAATATGTTGATACCAGGTTAGATATAAAACTACACTTGGCAGCTTTAACTATGGTAACTACCCCATATTCCATCAGACTGTTTCTGGATATTTGCAGGGAAACCTGTAGACAGTCTTTTTTCCATTTCCTCTCAGCGTGTCTACATGCGCGCCTGAACTCATGCATATTCTCATGAAGTCAAGGCTGCAATATGGGCTTTGTGTGTGTTAATGGATCCACTGCATGAAAAACCTCTGTGGAAGTGTGTCAGTGACACAAGAGACCAGACCAGCCAGCTTGATGGTTTGACAATCATCTTAATTCATAGTTTCAGAAGTACTGAACAGAAAACAAAGAGGCAGTCATACAGTTCATTGTACGTATTAAAAATGTGTTATTAAAGCATTTAGCAGAATCTGGATATTAATTACCATGTAGCTGGTTAGCCTCTGCGATGTCTTTGAACTTTTAATATTTGAATGGAAAATGTACTTCTGGAATTGGAGCGGGCAGTCATTATCTAATTTCCACTTCTTCTAGTGGCACCTCTGTCAGGAGCCACAGTATGAATAATCTGCTGGATCCTTCTGATGCTTTGACGGAGGATACCAGGAGCAGAGGCCCAGATGAGCTCCTCCAAGCACCCTCTCCTGAGACTCGACCGCTGCCTGAGCAGAAGAGTGAAACATCAGCCGATCCGAAAACCACTCCCAACAAGAGCTCCTGTGAAGCTACGGCACCTGCTCCATCTGCTGCCCAAGGCCTCAGGCCTGCATCCCCTCAGCCCATCAAGAAGAGCAAGGCCAGCGTGGAGCCGCAGGTGCACAACAGCGACTTTATCATCGTACATTTATATAGTACCTTTCATAGGCTTGTCAAAAGTATTGAAAATCAGATACTAATCAAAATCAGTATCAAAACTAGAATAAAGCAGGTATCGTTACTAAAAGTCACATTAACAGAAATTAACCTTTAATAGCTTTAGAATGATCTTGAAATGTATCAGAACAATTATAACATAGACTATGGAACCTACCTGGATGACTGAAATTTTACAGATATACAGTAAGGCCACATGGTAATATAAAACAGAGTACTACTGTTTAATGTTCAAAAACTCATGCTATTGTCTAAAGAAAGAGTATTTTTATTATCATTGTGGTATTGCAATCTGCATTGAGTACTGAGTCTATTTCTTGGCATCCAAATCCACTCCAAATTTTATTCCAAATTTTAGTATTGTGACAACACTATATATGCAAATGACTTTACACAGCATTATCCATAGTCAGTGGTATTAAGTTGTCACAGTAGGAAATTTTTCCTCTAAATTTGACCCATCCTTCAATGCCGCTGGTGCAGCCTGCAGCGCTGGGGGGACCCATCTCCAACATCTTGTCCTCGGGTTGGGCAAGATTACATTTACTTGGGGATTGTACCTATTGTGCATGTTTTGGGTTGATGGGGTAAAGTGGAGTGCCCGGAGGTAACCCACCCAAACATGGGAATAACATGCAAACTCTACACAGAAATTATTTTATTTTATATTACCTGTGCCAATCCCTCACACATCATATTCATGCGTAGGCCTGAAGGTTTTCCCCCATCAAACCAAAACATGCACTGTAGATCAAAGCCTCCAGCTAATTACATGGGGATCGATTAGTGAAGGTGCTGCTGATTACCAATAGTAAAAAAAAATGTCCTTCCTGTGTGTCTGTCTGCAGCTTTCTGTCTGTGCAAAAACATTTCTGAGCTACGTTTTAAGAAATAATAACACACTTTTGACTTGCATCTAAGCCATAATTTCAATCTTTTGATCGTTTTGAGAGTCTCAAAGCGAGAGTCTTTACTCTACACCAGTGACGTGCGGTGAGGTTCATGGCTGGTGAGGCACTGATGTCATCACAATCAGATTTACGAACATATAAACCAGGTGTTGCTTAGTAAATTTGGACCAGGGACAATTTTTCTCCCAGTACATGACTTGGGGCCAGAATAAAAAACAATTTCAAAATAAAAGTTCCAAAGTCCGTATGAAATAGCTCTAATAGTATGAAATAAAATGCAAGCTGATTTTGTATTGTTTTTTAATCCTTATTCTGGTTTCCCAGTTTTGAATGTATAACCATTTCATTAAATGGTCTCACCTGCCTCACCTGACCGCATCACACATCTTTTAGCTTGTAGTATGCAGTCTCTTTGCTGGAGTCTTTACGCTCGGGAGATTGTAAAATTTTAAATCTTGTACGATTCTCCTTGTGTAGTCTGCACTTTTTGTCTCATGATTAAAAAATGTTTAATTCTGTGGTGTGTCGTAGGCTTTAAGTAAAGTGGGTTTTAAAATGATCACTTTTGGACATACAAGACGAAGGTCCAAGGACATCCAAGACTGTTGACTGTCTCTCCTTTTAGAATCGACCAATCTTAATCTGATCTTTTTGATAACCTAGAGGAACAGACATATAACAGAGTGGTCAATATAACTGACAGACTGACAGAGCATTTTTTTTAAATACAAATGTGAGTTTATTTTCTTTTCTCTATTAATATATTTTTTCCAGACATTGTCACCTCATGGACCTGAAAACCCACTGTTTCCCAGGTACTTTGACCACACTTACATACTCTGACTAGATTAGGCCTACCAGTTAGGCCTGCCTAAATAAGATATTTCTAGCTTGATAAAACATGAATCATCTTGACATGCTGTTTTTTTTCAGAGGTACCAATCCATTTGCAACTGTGAAGCTGAAACCGACAACCACCAACGATAGGTCTGCTCCTCGAATCCACTGACTCCAGCAAAATCTCATCGCTCTAGTTTTTGGGTGTTAAACTATTATCAATTCAGTATATATTGAAATATCAAGTATTTGTTGTTCATAGAAATTACATGTCAGATAAAACATCTATTAAAGTATAATTCTGTACACTGTTATTCATGTAATATTTTGGCTGAACAAATGACACAAAGCCCAAAGTTGACTCAAAGGACATCTGCAGTAACTTATCGGGTTAAGGGAACGCAACCTACTTGTCTCCATGGATATGTTATTTCCTGGAATGGTCTACAGCAGTGACGTGCAGTCACCACAGAGGCACCACAGGCAGCCATCACAGAGAAAAAAATAAATGAAATAGTTATATTTATCCAGTGATTTGTACTATAAAGTTATTTTCTATTTAACTTTGCAATTTTATTCTTTTTTTTAACGCGCAGAATCACTGAATTTTTACGTTTACCGTTGAAAAACCTGAGAAAAGAGGTGCAGCCATGCCTCACCGCGCTCTGACTGTGTTGTGTGCTAAGCTGCTGCTTTAACCCTTTAAGGGCTGAGCACATTATAGTGGCTGTGAATAGGCGGCGGGTGAGGCGTGCTTCACCAGGTACCCTGCCTCAAGTTAGCAGGCGCTCGTGAGCCCAGGGATTCTTGCACCTCCTGCAGAATAGGGGCCATAAACTACAATTTAGAGTTAGCAAGTCAACTTTAGCACTTCACTTTTTTCTTCGTGTCTGGCCCTTAAATGGAGGAAGATTACATATTAAAGCTCAAACAGTTTTCTAAACTGGACTTTCAGTTGAAGCAGGAGGTTTTAATTAAAGGAAGACCAACGCTAAAGGAGCTAATGGGTTTGCGCCAGACGACAGGACGAGAAAGTCGCTCACACAGAGACGTACAAAATGGTAAGAAATTGAATTACTTCAATCCACTGAAAATTGGGGAACCAGAATGAGGATAAAAAAAACAAAAAACAAAATCAGCTTGCTTTTTATTTAGTACCTGGGTACTAGACTGGACTCACAACACAGATGCACTGTACAGGAAGGGCCAGAGCAGGCTCTATCTCCTGAGGAGACTCAGGTCCTTTGGAGTGAGAGGGCCACTCCTGAAGACCTTCTATGACTCTGTGGTGGCATCAGCCATCCTGTACGGTGTGGTCTGCTGGAACAGCAGCATCACAGAGAGGGAGAGGAAGAAGCTGGACAAGGTCATCAAGAAGTCCAGCTCCATCCTGGGCTGTCCTCTGGAGGAGGTGGGGGACAGGAGGGTCCTGGCTAAGGTCATTTCTATGCTGGTCCATGAGTCTCACCCCCTGCAGGACGCTCTGTCTGCCCTGGAGAGCAGCTTCAGTGACAGACTGATTCACCCTCGCTGTGTGAAGGAGAGGTTCCGCAGGTCTTTCCGCTGCTGTCAGACTGTATAATGAACACTGTTAACACTGAACATGTATCATTCAACCATACCTCTGTGCAATGCTCAAATCACTTTACAGAGATGTATATCTATATGTGTGTGTGTGTGTGTGTGTGTGTATATATATATATATATATATATATATATATATATATATATATATATATATATATACATATATGTGTGTGTGTGGTGTGTGTATTAGAGTTTATTTTTAAGTCTATTTCTTAAATTATTTCTAGCTATTTATCTATTATCTTGTTTTATTGCATGTACGATTTTCCTTCTGTTCTCTAACTGTGCAGTGCAATATTGGAATTTCCCCACTGTGGGACTATAAAAGGCATATCTTATCTTATCTTATCTTATTTCATACTATTAGATCAGTGGTTCTTAACCTCGGTTCGATTGAACCCTCGGGGTTGGGTGAGTCAGTCTCAGGGGTTCAGCGGAGGTCAAGACACGCACCCGACTCATATGATTCGTGATGAGACGCTTGTCCATCACTGGCTGCAGGTCATCACGCTGCTTGGCCAGTCTGTGCTGCAGAGAATTTAGTGTCTCAGTATGGTCTGTCGTGTGATTTCTTTTTTAACTCTATAGCGTCAGAATCTGTCACCGCCAATACACTCGCGGACTGCGAGCGACTCCAGGCGCCGTGCCCCAGTTTGATAAATGCACCTTCGATGTGTCTATCATAGTACCCACCCAATTTAAATGCGCCGTTCGAACAGCGCATTTAAGTCAGGCGGGTACTTCGACCTGCACTTTGGACAGTACATCGAATGGCGCATTTGTCGTATTGACGCCGTGTCTCAATTCACCAAATGCACCGCTCAATGTGCTGTTCTCACGGCATGAGACATGGAACAGACTTTGCTGTGAAAATTACATGAGGGTGGCACAAGGTGAAGCTGCATTTCTGAACTCAAAGGTCTCAAAGGCAGGTCTCAAAGGCAACAGCAGAAGTCACACTGACACTTGGTTTATATGTTTGTAAATCTGATTGTGAGGACATCAGTGCCTCACCAGCCATGAACCTCACCGCATGTCACTGGTCTACAGTATATGACATTAAACTCATCTATCTCCATAGGGACAAGCAGGTTGTAGATCAGATCTAGGAAGAGCTAAGCCCACTAACAGTAAGAAAGCATGTTTTCAAGTTATTTTAGCAGCAACAGCAGCTGTAATAGAGCTCTGGAGCCTACCAGAATTAATTAGCAACAATCATTAGTGGCAATAAATGGCAACAAGCTGGCGGGTTGCCGGTTTTCTTCAGGACAAGAAAGTATCTTGAGTAAAACCCCCTCAGATCCTGACGAGGGTCTACATGTACAATTGCACCCTTTTCCAGCAAGGTTGTTATTTCTCGATTGAGTGCCTCTGATTTTGCCGGGTCAAAGATGGCAGTCTTGGACCTGGCAGTGGACCCGGCAAAAACCAGGAGGCTGGTGTCAGAAATGTAGGTGGTATCCTTGTGATAATGTGGTCAACACCCACACGTTTGGGGTGTTGGCAGCCCAGTACTGGAGCTGTTCCGGGGTGAAACAACCGACCACCGGTCGGCGAGCTTCACCGGCGAGCTTCACCCCTAACCCCTGGTTAAGTTCCCTTGACATAAAAGCAAATGTATTGGTTAACAGTGAAGCTTGCCTCTGAACACAAGTATAGACGAATAATCATGAACTGAAAACAAAAACACAAAACATAATCAAACATTAAACCAGAGATATTAATTTAAAAACATTATGTAATATAAAATGCTCCCCTGTTTGTTTTCTTGTTGGATGCTTGACATTGTTTTCCCGCGGTCAGTATGTCTAAGTCTGGTTTTAGGTCTTGTGCTGTAGCAATCCTCAAAACAGCACATAGGTTGTCATCAGTGATGCTGGGTCTATGCTTGGTCTTGTTTAGATTCATGATATAAAACATGTGTTCACACAGATAGGTGCTCCCAAACATAGTCATAATAAGGGCAGCATGAAGTCGAAGCTGTGGCATTACGTCAGGGGAAAGCAGACAGTAAAAGTCCTCGAGCGCAGCATTCTGGAACTTTGATCTCAGGCTGACTCCAACTGAAGATGAGGAGGTGCACTATCAACGTTGGCGATAAAGGGATTGGCAAAGACGGCAAAACCTGGCTGCTGCGCTCTGAAGTCAGAAAAGTGTCGGCCAAATTCATGAATTAACCGGGTTACTTTGGTTAACCCGAGCACATGAAAAAACGGAGTATGAGGCTGTCATGATCTGTCAGTTCTGCCTGTCCCTGTGTCCTCCTCCCCCCTCCAGCACCTGCTGACTCCGGAGCTGGGCGGAGCCTCCAGCCACTCCCACGCGCACCTGCCTCTCATCAGGCTGATTACCATCACCTGCTGTGGGGGATAAAGAGGGCTGGAGAGTGCTACCCGGTGCCAGAACGTCCGTGTACCAAACATGACTACCTAGCTCCTGTTACTTATGCTTCCCTGTGCTTTTGTTTTGCGCTCATTTGGATATTTCTGCCTCCAGACTCCTGCCTCCGGTTCCGCCTGTCAGCTTGTCTTCATCTCGTCCCGACCCTGCTCCTCACCTGGTATCGTACTGTGCTTCACCTGTTTGTCTTCGTGCACTGGATCCTGTTCTTCTCTCACCATTCCCTGCTCGTCACCTCGTTCCCCGACCCGAGAGAGAGAGACTCTGTTACCCTGCACTTTGTATAACCACTTGCCACAGAGAAGAGAGACTCTATTACACCGCACCTTGTAAATACACTTGCCACTTTTGTGAATAAACACTGTTTAAAC